>CM042444.1:27788426-27958426 GCA_023631565.1 Gymnocephalus cernua
AGTTGGCAATCAAACACAACAACGGCTGTTACTTGAATGGTGTTATGAGCTAACGTTAGCAATCAAACAATCATAGATAGCATTTGATAACTAAAACGTTTTTGAAATGATTTCCACCTTCTATATCTTCTATTATTGCTGTTCCCATCTTCTGTTATTGTCGTTATGCCGTAAATTGTTTAAATCTGAGCATGCGCAAATCGACGCGACTCAGATCGTGTTGAGACTCACATCGCGCAGTGACAGAGACAACAGACTACTACAAAATAAAACAGGAAACATAACATACAACCCTAACAAAATGTTTTGTTTGCAAGTTTTAAGTTTTACCTTTGAGGTGACAATGTTTTTGCTTGAGTTAGTGTTTTTTGTTTGATACTTGAGAAGTTTTGTTTGGGATTAAATTCACAAAAATAATCCCATACTTGTCGGGTATGTTTTGTTGTCAGTGTTCCAGTCTATTCTGTGTTTCCTGGATTTTTGTAACCTCAGTGTTTTTTGTAACCTCAGTGTTTTTTGTAACCTCAGTGTTTTTGGAAACATATGTTGCTTCAGGACACTTTTCGTTGTACCTTTTGCTTTAATTAAATCTTGGAAGTCTACACTTGTACTGTTCTCGCTGAGGTGTAGCAACTCCAACTAAACAGTGAGCTAAACTCTCTCTATTCATGAACATGAAGAAGTCTTGAATTCCTTGTATGCAGATTTATTTTCTTCACATTGTGCTGAATCCATACACATGAGATGAGTGATGAGAGATGAGAGAGTGAAACTAGGAAACAAATAACAAAATACTAATACTAAGCCAACTAGCTTTTATGAACATTACTTTTACAGCATCAAATCAATATGCTTAAAAGTTAACTTAGTCAGAACAAAGATTTTATACATACAAGCGATGCTTCTGCTGGGGATTCAACGGGCAGGAGAAATTTTCCCTGACACAATGTCCGCCTGCATTTTTTAACCAGTCTGCCGTTTCTAATACGTTTCTAACGTGGTGAATTCTAACGTGATTTCCTACTTACGGTTTTAGCTCAATAAACAAACGTCAAAATAAGAGTCTGCGTGAACTACTTCCTGTTTTTAGCTCAGGAAACAAACGTCAAAATAAGACACTGCGTGAACTAAAGTATGCCAATTGAATGCATAAACATTTAACTTAAATGTCTGAAGGGCAGAACAACACTGCTCTCGTTATCTCTGCATTTGGGTCCAGCCTCACCTTTCCCCTGACAGCACTGCTCTCTCTGTTCTTCCTCTAGCTCGCTCCACCGCTTTGTTTTATCTAACGATAGCACCGCTCCACATAGCGCTCTAGGATACTGTAACAGTAGCTGTTGTTATAACAACAAAAGCTGCTTTTTGGAACCAAAACACTGTCAACTTTTCTTTCTTTTTTTTTTTTACTACAAAAGCGTCCTAGTCAACTTTTTCTTGTCAAAAACCACGGCAAGTGTGAACATAGCCTAAGGCAGCACTGTCCTATCATACAGATGTTACTCTGCCTGGGACTGCTGTTATGTTGGACACTGACCTGAATGAGACCTGGGGTATCGCAGTCTCAACTGAGTTCGTAAAATGGAAATTCCACCATAACAGTTGACAAAAATCTATACAGTTTTGACAAAGAATACTCAATTTGTAGACCCTGTGCGGGATGCAGAAAAGAGCAAATGCTCTCACCACAAAAAGCAAAACCTCGCTAGCTTTACAGTGGTTGTGATTTGGGTCTGTCACAGACGACAATTTATGCAGTAATAAATCAAACGTTGGTCGTATGTAAAGCTCCTCAGATAAGACCTGAATATATTAATTTCCTCACCACTCAGAGCGAGGTCATGGAAAAACTGCACTCATGCATATCATTGGTTTCTAAAGCCATCTATTCATTTATTTAAATATAACGACTGTTAGAGAGGAACTAGTACATCTATCATGTATTTTGAGGTGCTTTTACCTAATTGAGAATTTCTATTTAATGCAACTTAAAGGTCCCATATCATGCTTATTTTCAGCTTTATACATGTATTTTGGATTTCTCCTAGAACATGTTTACATGCGTTAATGTTAAAAAAAGACTCTTTTTTTCATCATACTGTCTGTCTGAATATACCTGCATTCACCCTCTGTCTGAAACGCTCTGTTTTAGTGCCTGTCTCTTTAAGCCCCCTTACTGAAAAAGTGAGTGTTTTGATACTTTCACAGCATTTATATAGCCTCCACCTGCTTTATAATTAACAGACATGGAAATGTCACTTTTTACGATATGGTTGTTCTCCACTACATTTAAGAGGGAATTATTTACTGCACTACATGTATCTGACAGCCATAGTGAATGTGAGTGTTTGCACAGTGTGGGACTGCTACTTTTATGTCATGATGTTATCATGGCAGCCCGTTCTTCTCCCTGTTTTGTGTGCTTTGTTTGTTTCCCTGTTTGTTTCCTGCCTGCCTGCCTGCCTGCCTGCCTGCTTCCTTCCCCGACTGCTCCTCTCTTATTGTAAGGATTGGATACAAGTTTGAATTGTTTGTTGGACTCTGGAAAAAGCCATACCACATGGTCATCGCCACCTATTAACTGGGCACGCTCGGGAGAGTGCACTACACCCACCACTCACCACTGGATCCCCTCGACACAACCCCTCTTTTTGCCACGAGCACAATTACTGTATATATTTATTCACGCATTAAATCACTTATTTCCCGTGCTTGTCGTCTGCTTTTGGGTCCAACCTCCAGTGCCGTTCTGTAACATTTTACTTAAGTAGGATCTTCTTTCATATAATATAGCAAATGCAGGGCTATATTATTAGAGAGATGCTGCATGTTGTACATACATATAGATGTAATTTCTTGGAGTACCTTCAAATGCTTCATATCCCTAAAATCTGTACAACCGAAGCTAAAAGGTTATGCAGGTTCTCCATAAATCAAGGAGAGGGGTAACTTTTCCTGCTACAGATTTCTGACCGTGGTCAGAAAGCACAGGGGAGACACTTTGTTTCTCTCACTATGACTCTAGAGTCGGTACGAGCTCCAAAGCTAATTGCCGTCACGCTCTCCCTCGCTCTACCACACACACACACACACACACACACACACACACACACACACACACACACACACACACACACACACACACACCGGCCCTGCTATTCTCTTAAAGAGATAGACACACACACACCAACACACAAGTATAAACAGGGTACTTACGGAGGCTATGGATAAATCCCTGCTTGGAGCCTCCGCAGAACCATAAATCAAGCTCAAGGGTTAGTAAGCTTAGTTAAAACTAAAATCTCCTGCAGCTTCTACCAGATTAGGACAAATCTGCCACTCTGGCCCTGTTAATTAATTGCAGCTTCCTATTTCATCCAAATCCAACATTATGCAAGCCCTTGCGCACCTCTACAAAGTGTGCACAGGAACTCCCTGCCACTCCTTCTGCACGCCTCAGTAGAAACACAAAAAGGCTGAGATTCATAGCTTGTCCTGGGCAGCGTGGCATGTACACAAATCTTTTCAATTAAAGCTTTGTTACCGTCCAGGCTGGCCTACTTCTTCCCTCTGAAACACGCTGCCCTTCACTGCAGAGCCATATAAAGGCCAGCTTGATAAGGACATTTTTAGCCGTGTTTGTCTTGCATATATGTGTGATGGAATGAGAAAACCCTGAATCGCTGATGACGGCAATTGCAAACCGTTTCTGCAGCGTTTTTTGTTTTTTTTTCTTACTGAAAATGTGGGCAGAACAAACACCAGCACATCCCATCTAAAGCGATCCCTGAAGGTCACACAGATTATTTTTTTATAAACTATTACGATTTTATGGTTGATAGAAGTCTTTCTCAGAGATTATGGGGGATTCCAGAGGGGACCTTTTAGAGCTAGCTGATTGCTATCTCGGCCTGTGAGCACACAGAAGTTCCATCATGCCCGAGCTGGGATCACATAAAAGTTTCCCCTTCATTTTAACTTCTGTACAAAGTTGGATATTAGCCAGAGACAGGGTGAACATTGTGGGATGTGCAGCTTTAGGAGCATTTAGTGTAGCTCACTCCTACTGTGAGCTACACTATAAGCCGAGACTGTCCTCACCTGAAAAACGCTTCCAGAAGTCGTTTGTTTAGGCAGCAATTATGACCTATATTTACTATTCTAGTGGAGGCTGCTGAGGAGGGTCTGGCTAGTCCACACAGCATTCCAGGATGGGAGAAAAACATGCTCTGGTTTATTGGCATTTCTTTAAACCAATCACAATGGTCATGGCTAAGCACCGGGCAGAGCCACGGTGCCTCTGCAAAATAGCCTCGGGAAGGAACTTGTTTTGGTGAAACATGTACGTTCAAAAGTTGTTAGTCGTGCAACAGAAAACTCAGATTGGACAAATAGTCTAGCTAGCTGTCTGGATTTACCCTGCAGAGATCTGAGGAGCAGTTAAACATAGTCCTCACAAATCCACCGGAGTTTAAAATTCCAACACAAAGAAAGCGGAAGGTGAAAGTGAAATCCGCCGGAATTTCCGGCGGCAACGGAGCAATCCCGGAAGGGGAACGTGGCGGTAGTTTGGGGCAGTGGATGGGTCAAACAAACACAAGACTTTCATCCAGTAGAGTGGGGTTTGACAAAAATAAATTTAAACTAGGGGTGAACCCCGTATAGTTGAATATTTGATGCTTCGATCAAAGATTCAACTGCCAATTTAACAGCTGAATCTACGTAGACGAGGATCATGCCATTTTGGCTATATGGGGGTGCTCAATGTCTACCTGTTTCCAAGAAGTTAATTATTATGATATGAATATCAACATACAATGCTGTAAGAAAGAAGCTTTTAATAAATATTTTAAAAGTCTGTGAATAAATCCAACTACCCCATGACAGATTTAAGTTTTACTTTCCATGATCAATGGAGGGTCATCTTGGTGGCAGGGATTTAAACCTTAACTGATAATGTCTGGAAAAAGAAAATCTAAAGTGTGTTTATTTCTAAACCTAACTAAGTATTTTTTGTGCCTGAACATATAGCCAAAATGCAACCATGGCCAGTTTTCTTTTTTTTACTCTACGTGCGTTGGGTTTGAAATGCACTTGCGTTGATCCAGACTATATTGAAAGGGATTGCAAAGGTAATGTAAAAATGTTTCAAAAAGACAAATTCCCACCATTAACTCTCGGGGACATATTCTGTAAATAGTAAAGCTGCGAAAATCCATATGCCTGTTGTAAAACTTCTACCTGCACACCACAGTACAGATCCAATCAGATCCAATCAGAGCCTCTCACACCGCCCACCATGGGTCAGATCGGAGCAATCCATCAGCCGCTCTGCTCGCACTGTGAACACGGGGGAAGAGCTTAAGATCCAGGGACCAATGCAACTGCGGCATTCTCGGATTTAGCAGAAAGTTTGAAAACTTAATTGTAAATGGGTCTTAAATCTAATTGTAGGATTGACTTCCCCTGTCTGTGCGAGCGCCCCACACATCCCGATTGGATGTGTTACCCCTGCAGGGCTGTATCTGCCTGACCCCTGGGCTCTGTGATCGGTGTGATTTCTAATCAGAAGTGGCAGCCTGATTACACGAGTGGTCTGGGGAATAAAAAGCCACACAGAAACCTTGGAGTCACCTTACACAATATGGAAAACAAAAAATAGCTAGGTGTCAAGTTGGATGTATCCATGCCACTTTCCACCCACCTGAGATAATCACTGCAGGTTCTGGAGGGCGGATGGTACAAGGGAATCATGGTGCGGCCTCTGTTTCATTAGGAGACAGAGTCGATGAATCAACAAGCTATTTCTAGCCAGAGGAGCATTTAATGAGTTTGGGATCTCATCGCAAAGTGATGTGAATATAATTGCAACTGACATTTTTCTTCATGTGTAAATTAGATTTGCTCCCAGTGATGCAATGCCTGGCAAGAGTTTTCACGGCAGCTAGGACAAGTGGAGAAGTGAATTCATGAACAATGAGTTCCTGTAACTGTAAATCAATTATGCTACAAAGTGAAGGGAAATGTCAAGGCTGCATTCACACTTGCAGATACCACAGGAATGGAGTGGGGGAGCAAAACACAGCCAGAGATGACTGACAAAGACAATATTAGCACAGTCAAAGTTAGAAGAGTAAACTTATTAAGTAGTTGTTTATTTTATTACAGTCACTGCACACAGCAACTTTAACAAATCCTGTTGTTATAGTGAAAACTGCCAGGTTTAAAGGAATATTCTAACATTTTGCGAAACAAAATAATCACTTATTTTTTGGAGGGAAAGATTGGTATCACTTGTCATGTAGGTGTAGGTACCAGAGGGCAAGGCTAGGAGGGGGGCGCAGGGTGGCACCGCCCCCCCTGAAATATGATTGGCCCCCACCTGGTGCCCCCCAATCCATTGGCCTAGAGTGCTGTCAATCTGACAATTGTGATTTCCATTGGATCAGAGTACTGTCACTTGGCTGCCTGTTCTGCCAACTTTCCCGGCCCTTGTCACATGACCAATTAATGTTTCCATGACGACTATACAAAATTCTGATACCATGAAACCAGCCCTGGAATTGGAAAGTGGCAGACTTAGCTTATAGAAAATGTATTGTATTCGGATATACAATTTGTTTAAAATGAAAACGAGTGAAATTAATAATAAATGTGAGGTTTTATTTAGCAGAAGTGCATTGTGTTGTTCTATCCTATCCACACAGATATTCTATGCTGTAGACTGATAAAAGGTCCTCCGGTGTACATGAGGAGATGTTTCCCCTCAAAGGCTCTCTGTAGTAAGGTAACCATCCACTCACAATAGTGTAATCTACAGAAAGAGTGCTTTCAAGGGATCACAGAACGTTAACATTTTATTTCCAGACCTTCGAGGGCACAATGATGAAACACCTTTCATCAGCTCATGCTTTAACACTTTGGCTCCCCGATGTCTTTTTAAAAGGCACTGCTCAATAGAGACTATATGAGGTGCGTCCACATATAAAATGTCACTATTAAAAATGCCCATAAAAAATCTGCATGGTCTCTTGCAGCTGACATCTCTTGCTCTTCATCTCTTCCTTTCAGTAGCTGCCGGCAGACCTTTTATACTTTTTTACCCCCCATCATGCCTGAGTGAGGTGAAAAATGAAAGGCAATAGTATCTTGCTCCCAGAATGGGAGAGAGGGAAGTGGAGCAGAGCCGAAGGCTCCTGGGAAGAGATGGGGAGAGTTAAAGGTAAGTCTGCGCTGCAAGCCACTGGCTAAGGAGACATGGTGTTTGGACAAGCGTGATTGCAGCCATTTAAATTCCTCCAGAGGCGAGGAGGGATAGGAGACTCAGTAGATTTATACCATCTACTGTATGCTTACAGGGTGGAATCCTACTTCATATATCCATGTCATAAACTCTATCCTATGTTTCTTGGTATGCCTGGCCCACACTAAAAGATTTTTCAAATCTTAACAGATGTTGAAAATGGGAGAAACCCCACACATAACGTCATGAAATTATCGATTTGTCCTGCCCTAGTCAATATCTACGACGATCCACTTCCACTTCCGGGATTGCATCTGCCGGATGTCACTCTAGACAGCACTAAGAGACTAAGATAGCGAGTAGTATGAAAGGCCGAAAATCCACATAGGGAGGTTGGTTGAGGTGGTGGATGGGTCAAACAACACAGGACTTTCACCCAGGAGACCGGGGAGTTTCCTAAACCCAACCGTCCCGTTATTGTTTTCCTGAACCCAACCATCCCGTTCTTCTTTTCCTAAACCCAACCGTCCCATTCTTCCTGCGTGTCATGGAAACGTAAGCCCACCCACGCTGTTGCCAGACCACACTTCCCTCTGTTTACCCCCCTTTCAGACCAGGAAGATACCCAGCCTCAGTTTGGATCACCTCAGCCTGTTTCTGGACTAATGACTGGTCTGCCCACTAGAACGATTACTTGTCAGCAAACTCAACTCCTGCCTGGAAGATACCCAGTCCTGGTTTGACCAACCTAACCTCCCTGTCTTTCTTGCCTTGAGTTTGAACTAATGAACATATTTAATGGTTTTTTTCGTGCTATTATTTCGCATGTCAATATATTTTTTCAAACCATTGCTTTTCACGGGTACTTTCACACAGATTATGCAGGCGATAAAGCAATGTAATTTTTCCCCCGAAACAAGGTTGATTTCTCTGAGCTTTCGCACCGCGAATAAAGACATCAACCAATCACATTGTGTTCTTAACCTACGGGGATCATAATACAACACGCAGCATTTATTTTTGCTTAAACTGCAACCTCTAGCTACTGTACATTCACTTGATAGCTTTAGCGCTAAACGTTAACGCCAAACCTCTCTTACACAGCTGTGAAACAGATTAAATCCCAGTAAATAAAAAAACAGGGTTTTTCCTGCATAGAGGAATTTTCGGCGCCCCCCAAGGAAGTATTAGCCAGCACCAACATGATAGGAATTGAGAATAAAAAATAGCAATTCAAATCCTCTCTAAATGTGTTTAAGAGCAATTGTTGAACAAGCAGAACATGGATTTGAATAGGCTGTACCAGACTCTCCCGGTGATTTATTTAAATATTAATGTTATTATTTTGAACCAGTTTTGAAATTTGAGTTTAATTTACCCAGTAATGAACTCAAGCTTAATATACATTTTTGTTTATCAAATTGTCAGAAATCACAGGTAAATGCATAGATTTCTGTCAAATAAGGTAATTGCCTTTACTTTGCACAGGCTGATCATACTTACTGCCGTGTGTAGTCCATTTTTCCATTCAAAAATAAGAATATATTGGGGAAGATTGTTAACCTGTGGAAAAAATCATAAGTAAACAACAGGTAGACCTGTACCAACTATATCTGACCAGATTGGCTCAGAAGGCAGACAAGGTTTGCATAGATACAACCCATCCACTTTCAGTGGAGTTCAAGCCGCTCCCTTCTGGTCGTAAATATAGATACCCTAACATCAGAACCAACCGAGCAGAAAACTCATTCATTCCCATGATAATAACCCAATTAAATAAGATGTGGGCAGGGATATAACTGGAGGAGGAATATATTGGCGTTTTTCCATCACATGGTACCTGCTCGACTCGCCTCGACTCTGCTCGCCTTTTTTGGTTTTCCATTACGAAAAAAAGTACCTGGTACCTGCTAACAGGTACTTTTTTTAGTACCACCTCCGTCTAGGTTCCAAGCGAGCTGAGCCGATACCAAAAGGTGACGTGAAAGCGACAGATGGGGGTGTCCTGAACAAACCCGCCATTTTTAAATGTTTTTTTTTTGCTGCCTACAGCTTCATTTGACACTGTGACAATGTGTCTTCTGGCTGTGGAAACAACAACACACCTTCGACGTTCTGTGTGTGTGTCGCATTAGGTCATGGCGACGACCAGCCGCGCTCGCCTCATGCGTGAGGCGGTACTAATCTGTAATGGAAACAGGAGGACGGGCAAACCCGGTCGAGTCAAGCCGAGCCGAGTAGAGCTGGTATTAGCTGTGGAAAAACGCCATATGTGAAGTGCTGTGCAGTAGTTTCATCTATTTATGAAATTAGCCCTTTAATGTTCACTCCAAGAAAAAAACTATGTAAAAATTATTTGTTTGCATTTTTTAAGTTATTGGGGCATTAATAACACAATTAATAAAAATAAATAAATATATACCCCCCAGTTTTTTAAATATAGGCTTCTACCAATTGGTTGAGATGCTGCTTGATGGTAAAAGTACCTATTACATAATTATGAATGTATAATAGCATTTAAATGATCATTTAATACCTACAAAGACAAAAACAAAGTTGAAAATGTAAAAATACCAGGAAACAATTCATGTCAAGTCAATTTTATTTCAACAAAAGAACTTCGCTCCCATTTGCTGCATAAAATTCCAACAATTTTACAATTATATTGTCAAAAACACCATGACTTCATCCACACTGTGCTTGTAGGTGGATGGGATGAGAAGACATTGCTTATGAAGCATCTCAAAAAGGGGTCGGAGTTTGTAAAATCAGTCAGGGCTCCCATCACACTGCTGATTATCATTGAAGTGAATGTTGCGACGTAACTGCTTGAATCTCCTCTGCGGCATGATATCAGCAATCACGCTGAAGCGTGATGCAGGGTGCCAGTAGTCCTCCATGGCCGGGAAGTCGAAAACACCCATTAAAAGTAGCATAGCAAGGAAATCTTCAATCTCACCAGGGTTTGTCATTGATCGGATCCCCCAACTCCTGGGCAGAGTAGAGATTGGTTTGATAAGCAATATGTTGAATCATCTCATCAGTGAAGAGCCTTTTGAAGTACTGGAAGGGTGTCTTGACAGCATCAGGGGGTGCAAAACTTAATCAGCAGATGTGCTTGTTGAGGTCATCTCCTCCTCATGCGATTCAGTGGAAAGATCCCTAATCATTTCTGCTTGTTTGGGCAGATAATCAGGATCCCCTATTATGTCATCATCATCACCACTCAAATCAACCTCAGAGTCTGGAGGATCTTCTGGTACAAGGGCCAGAAAATTCCGTAACCTTGAACCATAAAATAATTTAGCATCCATCTTTTGCTTCTAAAACACAGAAATACAAGGTGGGAATAAGGAAATGATCCACCATTACATATAAATGTCAGCATGTTACAAAAATCATACATATTAAACCATTTAAGTATAATAACACTATAACTGTAACATATTGATAACAATGCATGAACAGCAGTGTTTTTATTCCATGGAAAATAGTGCATTTAAATAAAATTAGCATAACTTCACCAAACTGTTACCATGCGGTTGAGCTGTCATTCCATGCCAAGGTTTACCATGGAGTGCCAACTCAACCGTATGGTCAAGCATGTTTTAAAAAAATTATTTGACCATTATAAGATGTTTATGTTTTGCATCAATTTACATAATTCTGTTAAGTAACTTGTTAGATGATATAAAATGTTGACAAAACTAACTCACCTTTGAAAATACAGCTGAAAATAGTCCACATGTCAGAGGTGATTTTTCAGTTTTAAACTAAAAGAGTGAAAAGTTCTTCTGCCAAAAAATAGAGTGACCTCTAGTGGATGTTTGAAGCATAGCATACCTCAACCAAATTGTAGAGATGACCCAATCAGCTTGAGTTCAGTTCCACACATTTTCAATAAGATATAGCGACTCAAAAAGTGATCTACCAAATGATTGAGCAGAACATTAGGCCTTTTAGGGAAGTGCAACATACCATATTTTTCGGACTATAACCCAGGATTTCCACAGGCTGCGTAACCGCTGCGGAACGTCTCCGTGGTCCGCCGTCCGTCAATACCAACCGGATCCGGAGTTGTTGCGGAACGGCTGCGGCCAGGACTGACAGCTGTAGTCACGCGGACCCACTAGATCTCGCGAATTCACGCAGAATAGAACCACAAAACCACCAACAGTTTGTTTCTATTCCGAGGAGTAGAGAGGAAACAACTCCGTGCCGTGTTTTCAAGGTGTAGTGAAGAGAAATATGATCCTTCGTGAGCACGGTGTATTTTATTTTGAAAGTTAACCGGATGTTTTATTTTGTTTCTGTGCTCGACTTCCTGTCCCGCACTATCTGCCGTGTGCTGAATTGCTGCGGAGCTCTCCGGCGTCCGGCAAAAATAGAAGCTCTGCGTATCTGATCCGCAGGGCTGCGACCGCCGGAGCTGTGCCGGAGTCGGAACGCAGACGTTATGCAGCTGGTGGAAATACACACGTTGACTTTAATGGAAACGGATTGACTCCGCCGACGTTCCGGAGCCGTTCCGCAGTAGTTACGCAGCCTGTGGAAATCCTGGGTAAGTCGCTCCGGAGTACAAGTCGCATCAGTCCAAAAATGCGTCATGACGAGGAAAAAAAACATATAAGTCACACTGGACTGGATAAGTTGCATTTGTTTAGAACCAAGAGAAAACATTACCGTCTACAGCCGCGTGTTTCTGACACAACATTGTCCGTGCTCTGATAGAGAGGCGGTTGCGTTGCATGAAGCGGTAACACCAAGAAGGGCCGCCAGAAAAATCATTTATATTCATCTCCTTGGCAACCACCAGGACGTGGAGAGGTAACTGCACCGTTGACAAGCCTCTCCCGGCAGCGCGTTGTTCAAGCACCCATCTGTGGACTCGTTCCTCCAGCTCTGGCCATCTTGCTTTCAGGTTAGGTTAGGTCAGGTTTCAGTTAACAGTTTTTTAGTTTAATTTTTTTCAGGGGTAGGATACAGGAGCACTGAGCAGCATAGAGCGCCCTCTCGCAGCTGTAGACGGTAATGTTTTATCTTGATTAATTTCTCATGGTTCATGTCAAATTAATTTTGATAAATAAGTCGCACCTGACTATAAGTCGCAGGACCAGCCAAACTATGAAAAAAAGTGTGACTTATAGTCCGGAAAATACGGTACTCCTTTTTATTGTATTCTATTTATTGATGTGTGTATGTTATGTGCTAGATAAATACCGTAATTCCTCAAATTAAAAGCCAGGCCTCTGATAGTGGCCAGGGGCGTGGTCAACAGGGACAAATAAAGGCCGGTCTCAAACTAAGGCCGGGGAAAAAATAGTGTGGATAATCTCCTAAATGCCTTTCATATAATAAGTAAAAATAAAATTCAAGTTCATTGTAATGTATATTTCTACCAATTGAATTTAACAGATTCAACAATATATTCATGCTTTTTTCCACACTTAGTTTTTCTGGATTATTGTCCTACCGGTATTTTGCGGCTGTATGTGTTACCAAAGCCAAGTGTAGTGTGTAGTAACGTACAGGTGCCAATAGATGGCAGTTTTTACATTGGATGTAACACGGGTCTCATTTAGTGCTAGCAGAGGAGAGAGTGACGGACTTTTCAACAACAAAACGAAAATAGTTTTAAAGTATACGGTGGAAAACTTGGGTGAAAAAGCTGTGAGACATTTCGACATTGACCCCAGGAGAATCCGATACTGGAAGAAACAACCGACAAGATTATCCGACAAGAGCAGAGCATGGCTAGCTAGCTGTAGGTGGGAGGAAACAAGTTAGCCTGGAGCTAGCTAGAAACAAAGCTACCGGTAGCTAGCTACCGTGTGTAACGTTAATCAGATACTGGTGTGCTGCAAACCAGCAATGTGTCTTATTGTTGCTCTTATTGTAATCTACCAGCAATACCATAGTACCTGTATTTTTCAATGAATACCTGGTACATTTACAGGGTTCAAACTGACACAATGGTGGTGTTTGATTAATTCTGACCCAAACTGATTTGTCGCCCTTCTGGCTATTGTTGTATGTGGTGATATTTTTGCAAATGTTGCTTAAAAAATGAATGATCTCTGTCCACTGGAACGCTATGGCTTTTAATTTAAAACAGTTTATTTGAAAGCATTATACTTATCGAACAGATGGAATTAGAAATAAAGGCCTGCCTCTAATAAAGGCCTGCTTCAAATACAAGCCTGATACCTTCTGCAGTTAAGGTAAATAAAGGCCCCGGCTTTTGAGGAATTACGGTAGTGCTGTAGATGTCTGGTTCAATGTTTGTGTCGTGGATTATGTGTTAATATGCCTGTACTGTACAACAAATTGCCTCTCGGGGACATTCAAGTTTTCTAAGTCTAAGTCACCCTCCAAAGGCCCATTCTGAGCCAGGAAAAACCCTGAAAACAGTTTCCTTCATTTTTCATTGGTAGTTATTGATGTTAAGACAAAGCATCCTTATACCTCTTGAGTTTGTGCAGCGAGTCCAGAATAACAAAGAAACTTAGCTCATCAGTCATCACACTGTCGCCCCATGTTCAATCAATGCCAGCTGTCCCCTCGGCAAGGTGAGAACATTGGACACCCTGGACTAGAACTGATGATCAGACAGAAGTGAGCCACCTTGCTAGCTCCTAGAGTCGTCCGTGGATTTTCAGCTTCCATTTGCCAGAGTGTCCCTCGGCTCAGCAAAGCATCTGTCTCAATCAATGAGGCCAATAACCACAGGCTCCAGACAGCTTGTCTGTCTGCCACTGTGTTGTCTCTGACATTCACTCTGCCTCGCCGTCTGAAGTTACCAGCTGCTGAAAGCTCCCACTATGCAGCGGGGTCGGCCAGCAGAAATCATTATTGAAGGCTGCAGGCCGATAGCATCTCCACACAATGCAACTATGTGTAGCAAACACATACTCGTGTCTCATGGGAATAGAAGATTAAAAACAAGCGTGTGTGTGTGTGTGTGTATTGGCATTAGGTGTATCTCACTTGAAGTAGATTGATGACTTGATACTGTTTTGTGTTACAAGACTGATAATGAAAATTGCTTCAGTAGGATATCATGTGTCCAATCGAGACTGTCCTCCCCCCGAAAAACGCTCCCAGATACTATTTGTTGAAACAGCAATTACGACCTATATTTACGTTTTGAGTGGCGGCGCCCTCTAGTGTCTGTAGTAGTTATGACAGGAGCAAAGCAGTAAGGTGACGAAATATAACTGCGCCAAATTTCCGCATAAGGAGGCAGGTTGGGGTGGTTAATGGGTCAAACAAACACTGTACTTTCACCTGGGAGAGCGGGGTTTGAGTCCAGTTTGAAAATGAAAGTAAACAAAAAGAAATTTGTAACTTTACGAATGTTATGTTCAGCATGTTCAGCATAACGAATGTTATGTTCGTGCATCAATTCGGAAAGTGAGGTAACGATTTCAACCCAAGACACAATCTTTTTCTAAACTTATCTAAGTAGGCCTAGTTTTTGTACCTAAACATATAACCAAATTGCGGCCGTTTCACAACGTTAAAGACGTGTTCAAAACCAAACCGCCCGACATTCTCTGGTCTAAATAAGAGGTTGTATTTCCGCCACAGCTAGGGGCGCTATTTTATGAAATGCTCCTGTGGGTCGAATTAGAGGGTAGGAACAAATTACCCATATTTCCGTATGGTTTGGAGGACTTGTTGATCTAATCCAGTCCAAAATTAAAGTGTACAGTGAATAAAAACAAAGGCAGAAATGTAATGTGACCATTCCTAAACATCCCAAAAGCAAGTAAGTAATTCATTCTTTTATAGTGAATAAAGAAAGGCAGGACTGATGGGAACGGCAATGTAGAAACTGAAAAAGTCAGTCTGACAGCGATTTGTGATTAAACAAGACCCAGAGCGAGAAAGGTTGTCAGCTCGCAGGGCGACCATGGAACTGATTCAGCTTTTGAAGCAGATGCCTTTCAGCCTGTGAGATCCATCAGGCAGACAGGATGGAAGATGGCGAAGTGCTGAGAGGAAGTGAGCACAGCAAAGATAAATGCCTCCATGCTGGGTTTTGGCTCACTGAGGCCCCTCGCATTGCTTCTGCGGGAGGAGCGAGGCGCAGGTGTGGAGCAGTCGATGTGAGTACATCCTCTCTCCGATGAGGTGAAGTAAATGATTTTCAGGTAATCTCTGGAAAAGCCTTGACCGCTGGAAAAAGTTGAGGGGTATAGTAAGGTCACTGTGGTTCAGTCCAAACAGTCCATGTTTATGAACAACCCAATCTCAAGGCAGTTCTTGAAATATTCATGAAATTGAATATATTGATTTGTATACATGGACACACATTTCCTGATTTATTTTGTGACGCCCTGCACCTGGTTCTGCAGTTGGTTCTCAGAAGGTAATTGTAGGACAGCACAGAGATACAATGGTAAGCGCAAATGACTTAACCATGTATCCAGCTAATTTAAATAACTTGCGTTACTATATTGTGTTCACAGTTGATTTAATTTAATATTGTATGTGGCGTTTTTTTGCGGGGTGCAAATGTTCCACCAAAACAAGTTCCTTCCCGAGACTATTTTGCAGAGCCACCGTCGCAGCATCTGGAGCTTAGCGCCGCCCAAGACGATTGTGATTGAGTGTGGTTTACAGAAATGCAAACAACCCAGAGCGTTCTTTTCTCCTATCCCACTAACTAACTACATTTAAAGAGCAACTTCAACCTGAAACTTGCATGTAGAAACATTACCTAAACACTACACTACAGTGTTTATGTCCACCTCAAACACACTCTACTTTTCCTGTAACATTATTCTTTGATAGGATTGGGCATGGAGAACCGATTCCTACTTGGAATCGTTTGGAATCATTAAGAGGATTTGGTTTCAAATCCGATCATCGCTTCCCAATTTAATATGTGCAAGTTTTGGTTAACGTAGCAGCCAGGCGCTTGTTGTATTGCAACAAGTGTGGCTTTATTTTACATTGAAAAGCCCTGTATAAATGCAAACCACCATTGAATCAAAATAAAATGTTATTTTACTTATAGGCATATAAGTAATAGTAATAGGCATGTGACCCGTTTCAACTCCACCCCTCAAAGAATCGGAATCAAGAATCGATGAGAACCGGAATTGAAAGGAAGAATCAGAATTGGAATCAGAATTGTTAAAATCCAAACGATGCCCAACCCTATTCTTCAACGAATAACACCACATAATGTTTATTTATTGGCACAAGTTTTTAAAAGAAAGCTATGTCTACTCCTCTATCCAAACATGCTGAACAAAAATCAATGAAGGGTAGACAGTAGTAAAGCTGGTGAGAGCTTGGCTTCTCACTGAGGCAATTAGCTAAGTGCAAAACAAGGCTGCCCGGCACTCTGAGCTGTCGGCCGCTGGATGAAAGGAAACACTCTCACCTAGCATCCTGATCAATATGTGTGTTCTCTGGTTGGCTGTGTCCCACAGCAATTAACACACACACACACACACACACACACACGGCAACATCACATTCAGGTCGACATACATCTGACCCACACTTCTGCAAAGTCAAATAAAATATCCACTCCAGCCTAATCTGCTCTCACCGCAGTGTGCTGACACACACACACACACACACACACACTTGCACAGAAAAAAAGGAGGTGATAATATTGACATTGCTACAAAAGATTCAACACAGAAGTAAACAAAATATTTCAGTACCACTTTTTTTTCAATGCTTTATTCCTTACATACACACCATGGCACTAAACTTAACTGTCATTAACGCATGTTGCTTACTTTTTGTCAGCTAAACTCAACTGTAGTGTTCTCTAAAATGACTGTCATCTGGCGGTGCCCTGTACCTGGCTCAAAGTAACCTTTTGTCAGTTAAACTCAACTGCCATGGCCGCTAATACAACCGACATCTCGCAGAGCTGTGCAGCCGGCATCACGTGACCAGCCGGCGGTCGCCTAATTTCGTAGGATAGCATTCAAATTGGTGTGCTTTAATTTTCGTACGATATCGTACGAACCCATTCATGAGAATGTGTAGTAGTCCATCGGCTCTTTGGCAAAGGTAAACCATTTGAGTACTATTTAAAGAGGAGTCGGTGAAGAATCTACTGGGTTACTTCCATTTGCTTTGACAAATGCAAATCATTTCACGCTGAGTTACTACTACTACAGGGCTCTCAAGTGTCACACATTGAGCATGACAGTCACTCATTTCGGTCTTTTGTCACACACTCCCGCCTCACGCAGAAAAACTATTTATAATATATTTAATATGCCGCAGTGCCCAAAATTTCTCTGGCCGCGCCACTCTCACTATGGAACCGGCAGGAATCAAGAGTCTCCCCTGGAGTTCTTAGTCGAGCCCGCCACTTATCAGCCAATCAAAAAAGAAAGGGGCTACACCAGACGCGGCGTCAGCTGATTTTGCCGAGGCTTCAGCTCCAATGTTTTGAGTGTAGCCCTGAATGTATTTTGAAAAGTTGACTGACAAATATGAAACGTCACTTAGTGTCCACTCTCGCTGTAAAAAGCTGCAGCTTCAGGTTTATCGATGCGCTCTGCTGTGGAGATGCTGCGGCAGATGTGTCACGTTTGAGCTCCGTTCATTCTGCCGTATAGTTTCTGTTTTCCACCTCCGACGTAGAGCAGCGTTCAGCCACTTCACTAAACTTTGTCTCATTCAGAGACCCAGACGGGGATCTATGGTCTGTCAGAAGGTCTGAGGTCTACCGTATCAGCAGAGCAATCACGTAATGCACAGCAGACTATTGTGCAGGTGGATTATTTTCTGAAATATTGTGACTGTATTCTTGTAATATCCTATTATCACTTTATTTTTCACAAAATATCACGACTCCTCCAAATCTCAGAGAGCATGGGATGAGTTATATTTTTAATGTGCAAAAGTTTTGAACATGAACAGAAATTTTGCTCAAACACATCTGAAATATTAAAGTCCAGGGGTTTATTAATCCATTAAAATGAATAATGTATAATTGAGGTGAATAATTGTCATATGCACATTTAAGGAGGTTACTACCCAACAAAAGATGCAAAAGAGAAGGTAAGAGTAAATGATGCCTAAGCTACATGTGTGCTGACTCAGATATAATTAGGAAAGTTGATCGAAAGGAGAATAAATAGTTGAAAGCAATACAGAATACCTGAGAGCCTTACTGCAGTATATTTCATTATGTTTTTATATTTGAATTGTAATTTGTGTCCCTTTTGTAATGGCAAAAATACTTCTAAAGCACATTCTTTTATTAGGATTAATCTGTTTACTGTATGTGTTAACTTAGAAAATGGTTTCTAACAGATGAACAGCTAAAACTATAAACTCTGATTAACTGAAGACTGAAGTGTCTTTTTCGCGAGGTCTTTACTGACGTGTGTTTAGAACAAGGCACCAAAATTAGGCACCGTAAACAATATCCTACAGTGTCTCTAAAACAGTTTTCTATTCCCCGGCAGCTGATACAAGGAAAGGTGTTATGACTTGGGTTTTAACTTGGCCAAAAGGCATGGCATGACTCTTTGCTTTTTGTTTGTGTAACTGGGTCTTTGTAAGATCCATGGGGGGGGGGAAGGAAAGCCGTCACAATTTGTTTTGATTCTCTATGTGTTGGTTTTCTGTGAGTTTCTCCATTTACAAATGAGAATAAACACTCAATAACCAGACTTTGGTTTTCTGCTCGATGGTCTTCATTTGTTTCACTACAAGCTTTAAACCCTTTATTTACTTACACCGTGTAAATTATGAATCATTTCCATGACAATTTACATAAAGATATTTCCAGCATATTGATTCAGAAAAAGTTACTAATAGGTGCATAAAAATTCACTTGTTTCTACAAGCAAGTTTTAGGTTGAAGTTGCTCTTTAAATGTAGTTAGGTGTGTGTGTGTGTGTGTGTGTGTGTGTGTGTGTGTGTGTGTGTGTGTGTGTGTGTGTGTGTGTGTGTGTGTGTGTGTGTGTGTGTGTGTGTGTAGGAGCCATGTCTGTTTCCAAGGTGAGGACACAGTGTGCTGTGTTCATCAATCATGCTTTTAGAAACCATTACTGTCTGTCTCTGTAACCTCGTGGGAACATGTAGGGTGGAAGAGTCAGACACTTGAGGCTGAGCATCCAACTTTACCGCCTACTTTGTGTGTGTGTGTGTCTGTGTGTGTGTCTGTGTGTGTGTGTGTGTGTGTGTGTGTGTGTGTGTGTGTGTGTGTGTGTGTGTGTGTGTGTGTGTGTGTGTGTGTGTGTGTGTGTTTAGCAGTGTTTAGTATCTATAAAGAAATGTTTCATGGGTGACCGGTGCATGCATCGGTTGGCTGCAAAGCCAATATTCATGTTTGACTAAATCAACAAAGGAAGATGGCAAGGATTAAGGGTTTAAAAGCTAAAAATATATTGTATACACACCTACTTCAGAATATAGTACATGCAATGCTTTGACTCTTTCTGGATTTATGGTGAAATCAAGGCTGGCTTTTTTTGTCGTCTCTGAAAACCACATTACAACAAAGTTTAGGATAAACATTAAAAAGTATCCAGTCAAATCTCAGTTTAAAACATTGCGTGTGTTCCCCCTACATTTTCTTAATGTCAGACATAAATACAGGGAGTAGAGGTGCTGAGGGCGCCTCTACAATCAGGCATTATAAAAGTCATCAGTTTATGTCGTTTTTGTGGGCGGGGGCTAAACTGGTGGCAGAAAAGTGACGTGGTTGTGGTGGGATCTATTGATTTCCCAACCCACTTTAGATGAAAACACATGTACAAATAAAATCTTTATTTTTACTCCAATACATTTCCGCTAAGCGTCTTCAGTACTCGTTACTTGCAAGAAATGTTTTTCTATGTTGTGTGAAAGATTCTTCCTCACAAAAGTTGCTGTCTTTCTCTCTGTTGATGGCAGACTTGAGAATTTGATGTTTAAGAATGTGTGGAAACCCTGAATATTATGCTTTACTATAAGGAAGCCACAATAAAGTTAATACTCAAAGTAATATTCTAAAAGGTGACTTTAAGTTAAAGTCATTTTCTGGTATTGCTTTCAAGTACTTTATACAAGACTGCCTATGTGTCGTGCTATAAGGTTCTTGCCTGCCATTTTGTGAACCCGGACAAGTTCAACCCATAGAAATAAAATGGATAGAAAGGCCATTTCCATTCAAATCAATGTAGCGGAATGGTCAGAGCAGCAGCCATTTATATGTGTACCATTGCCATGGTAACGTTTAAACTTCTGATAAAAAGCCAACTTCCAGCAAGTCGCGGAGCTGAGGTTTTACAGTAACGGACAAACAAGCAGTGGAGTAGTGACGTTACAAGTCAGAGAGCCAGCTGCTAAATGAGTCAAATTAACTTCATGCTTCATCCACACAAAGCACACTGCTATCGTCTATGGAGGAAATATAAAGAGAAAACAAAGCAAGATCAAATTAAAATATTATTATTTTACTACGCTACTAGGAAAAATCATGCCATGGATTTAATATTTGGCTTTTCAATTTCAATTTAACATTTGCTTTTCATTTGGATTTAATATTTGGCTTTTCAATTTCAATTTAACATTGGGTTTTCATTTGGATTTAATATTTGGCTTTTCAATTTCAATTTAACATTCGCTTTTTATTTGGATTTAATATTTGGCTTTTCAATTTCAATTTAACATTGGCTTTTCATTTGGATTTAATATTTGGCTTTTCGATTTCGATTTAACATTGGCTTTTCATTTGGACTTGACACATGTCAATGTAAATTAGGAGGCGTGGCCCAAAGACTAGAGGGAGGGTCTGAAACAAAAGGGGTGCAGAGGCACCTTATGAACAGCAGGGGGAGCTGACTGCTGGGGAGCACACTGTTGAGAAGCATCTGTCTGCAGCTTCGCCACCAGGCTGGTTTGGCCTCTTGTTTCACATGATAGAAACTGATGATGTAGGCTAAACACAAACGACATTTCATGCAACAACAGTGAAGTTTTCATGTAGTTACTATAATTGGGCCGTGTTAGTGAGGACTAGATTAGGACTGTATTTAAAGATCCCATATTATGCTCATTTTCAGGTTCATAATTGTATTTTAAGGTTGCACCAGAATGGGTTTACATGGTACAATTTTCAAATTTTTGTTGTACTGCACAGCTCTTTCTTTCACTGCTGCAGCTCCTCTTTTCACCTTGCGTTCAGGTCTCGGTTTTAGCTAGAGAGTGAGACATCTTTTCTTGTGTACTATCTTTGATTCCACTTGTACATGCGCAGTAGCTCAGATCGTAGCTCATGTCAGTTAGCTCCATAGTCAGTAAAAGAAAGGTTGTTTCTCCAACTTTGGTCAGTTACAAGGCAGGATTAGCTTGGAGACTTCTTCTAAACGAGGGCGCACTTTTGTAGATTTTGATGAACTTGTGTGTGTTGTAGCAGTGCTTTGCAATTGAGAATGAGCTAGCATGCAAATGCTAGCGCTAGCATGCTAACGGTTGTGGTTAGCCAGCTCGTTTCGGCTAGTTACGCAACAAGCCCTGCAGATTTTGAACAGCTCACACGGAGACTGAAGGCAGGACACATTCAGAAACCGTATCTCACTCAAAACAACATGGATATATTTTTTAAAAAGTTTGTATGCTTGTGGAAGCACCAGAGACACAAAATAACACCCTAAATCCCAGATAATTTCTGGTTTCCAACTTCGCCCCAGGTGTGTCTGGACGGAAACAACTTCTCTCTTTTGATGTTTTATTTAATTAAGCAACAGTACAAACATGGGTGTGGGTAGCTCTGCTACGTGTGTTTGTGTGTGGTCAAATCTTGAGAACACACACACACACACACACACAATCGTCCGAACTGCAACCTCTCCTTTTTCTTTCTCTCACTTTTTTCTCCGGGTGGTGCGTGCGGTGTGAGATGCGTGTCCGCGCTATTCTCCGACATGAGCCGCTTTCCGCCCAATTAGTACTGGAACGTAGTTAGAGGAAAAGTCCACTTCTAAGCAGTTCTACTATCTACTCCCCCCCAAAACTGTTTTTTCCATTTGCACTGGCACTGGCCAAGTGGCCATAGGGACTGGTAGGAGGGGTAATGGAGTGATGCAAACACAGCAACGGTCTTTATAGCATTAAAATCAGAAAAGAAATACACCAAAAGAAGTATGAACTATATACTAAATCTAATGTATATGTCATAATTTAAACAAGTCTCCCGAAGAGAAACAGGTAGGCTATCTCTCTCTCTCTCTCTCTCTCTCTCTCTCTCTCTCTCTCCATCTCTCTCTCTCTCTCTGCCTGCTGCACTGTGGCCATGTGTGTAACTGTGACTGTATATGTGTGTGTGTGTGACGGCGGACGAGGTTGTCAAGCCCACAGGCGCTTGTGGAGTTTAACGCCAAAAAGGCAGTTAACCACACGTTCCCGTTAATCTTATGATGGACATGTGTTGTGATATTTAAACAAACGATCCGTCAACGGCGAAGTAATGATCTTTTTGATCTCAAAAGATAAATATTTTTTTTTTAATTTGATCTCGCTTTGTTTTCTCTTTGGACTTTCAATTTGAATTATGAATAAATATTTCCTCCATAGTACGCACTAGTGCAGACCTTGCATAGGGTAGCTCCCAGGTTTCTAAAATTGCATCCACGTTTCCGCCACTTCCTCGCGTCTTTGTCCTACTAGTTTATATCCACGACGTTCAACTGATTGTTTCAGTGCTGCTGGAAAGTCCAGCGGATGTCCCTCTTTTCGGCCGGATGTCCATCACCTTCCGCTTTCTTTGTGTTGGAATCCTAAACTCCAGTGGATTTCTGAGGACTCTGGTTAACTGCTCCTCAGATCTCTGCAGGGTAAATCCAGACAGCTAGCTAGACTATCTGTCCAATCTGAGTTTTCTGTTGTGCGACTAAAACTACTTTTGAACATACACGTTCCACCACAACAAGTTCCTTCCCGAGGTTATTTTGCAGCGGCACCGTGACTCCGTCCGGTGCTTAGCACCGCCCAAGACGATTGTGATTGGTTTAATGAAATGGCAATAAACCAGAGCATGTTTTTCTCCCATCCAGGAATGCTCTGTGGACTAGTCAGACCTTCCTCCGCAGCACTGTGGAGGAAGGTGTGGCAAAGCGAGCCTATTGACCGTCCAACAGAGGAAACATGAGAGGAGACTCGATCCTCGGGGCAGGAATAAGAGCTTGGAGACGGCATTCACAATACCAAACATTGCAGATGTTCATTCATTATTATTCATTAGTGCAGGGTGTTCCATGTGACACACACTTTTTTTCAGTTTGGACATTTGGCTTATAGCTTTCTACAGCGACAAGAGCCAGTTATGGTCATATCACTACACTCGCTGCATATGCCATTCACATCTGTGCAGTTGATACATGATCATGTGGATGTTGTTTGGAACATCATACAGCTGTTGCCCTCTGTTGACTTTATTCATTATATGGATGCATGTTTATTTAACGGAAGAGGATTAGGGCCACATGTAAAAAATATTATTGAGTTTGAGTTACATATGTATTATAAAGTTTGCATTCTAAAAATAACATACATGCAACAGAATTCTGACTTTAAACTCATGTATGCTTTGTGTATATTCTAAAGTTTAATGAAATGTTTTCTTTTTGGCTTAATTCATGTTATGTGATTACATATTTCTTTATCTTGGATATACAGTATGTCATATATTTTCCTCCACAGGACTCATTTAAGTTCCAACTCATCTTAACTTATTTCATGAAGATTGCAGGGGGGTTTGCATGTAGGTCACCAATCCAGCCGTGTTTGGCCATGAATCTGTAAACTGTGGTATAGAACAATTGTTGCTTCTTGCCTCAGGGGTCACTCCCACACTCGCCCCTGTGCTTTTTTATCCCAGCCAGCATCATTTTTTTTCTCAGACCGTAGAAGCCATATTTATATAAAGCCGACTTGGTTGAGACTGCCAATGCGCTGTCACAAAGAACAAAGAAACTATATTGATTGTTGCAGATGGCCTTGTTTTATATTCCAGGTCATAGCCCACAGCCTTCCTCTCAGCCGCGTGTTCTCCGGAGTTGCAGGGATGTGAACGTATGAAAATAAAAGACATAAAGAGATGGAACAATGGAGGAAAGACGAAAATTGAAATGTACCAAGTGAAAATGAGGGTTAGGTTTGGAAAATAAATCTATAAAGAAAACATTTGCATTCCTATATGATAACTAAGATCCAAACACTGCTTTCACACAAAACGCTGCTGGCTTTAAGTATTTTCCTCTAAGATTTAAATTTTTTGTCTGTTTCAAGAAAGAAAATTAACATATAGTACACCATGTTCCTACCGCTTCAAAAGCAGAGATATAAAGCTCCTGAGAAGATTTTCAATTCACAGTGAAACCATTATATAAAGTAGTAGGATGTTTTCAAAATCCACCTCATAAATACAACCAGACAAAAGTGTTGTATCGTGCCGAGAGCAAAAATGGCTATAAGAACAGAGCAGTTGAGAAAACTGCCATGCGTCTTCCATGTTTTAACTCGTATATTAACCCTTGTGTTGTCTTCCCGTCGACCATGCAACCTTTTGTTTTTTGAGGTTTTTTTGGTTGCTTTTACCTATGTTTTTGTCACTTTTTTCCAACTTTTTTGTTTTTTGGGGTTGAGCTGGTGGGTTTTAGCTTGAGGATCAGATTCAGAGCTCTGTGGAGGCACTCCAACCTGCAGGTGCCTTCGACACAGGCCGTGATAAAATGGTCTCCTGTTTTTATTTCATTTAAGTATAATTTCATCTTTCATATTTCTCTGACAGGAAGGGGGGTGAAACACTGCCCGAATGAATATGAATTTTGCATGATGCTTAATATGTCTTATGAATGCTGGAATTAATTAAGACATTTAAAATGTTTGTTCTTTTCTGGACTGCTGAGCATGCAGGCCAAGAGGAGCGACTGTATGGCAGCCGACAGACTGAGTAAACCTGCAATTGCTAAAATGTGCATGCATGACATAAGATCGGCAACACAGTCAGAGTTAGGTCACTGTTTTTAAATTCAAATGTAGTAAAATCTAGTGGGGAGTTTTCTTCAGCTTTCCCCGAGGAAATATTAAGTGTGGCATTGATTCACATTCATCTCTATGTGAGGAGTCTTTTGCTCTCAGAGCCCCTTTAGCCAGCATGTTTTTTTTAAATAATAATAATAATTATCGATTTTCAAATATTGCACCTGTCAATACAGAACCAAATATTCTGTAGCCTATTTTGCTGTCAATACTGCCGATGTTGTCTTTACTGTAATCAAATCAGTATATATTTATGTTTAACATGACGTATACTACTGCTTGAGTGCATTTTATCAATGGGAAACATCCATGTGTACAGACAAGACATCAGACACGTTTCTGGTGTGAAAAGACCACGCAGCCGCCACGCAACAGAAACGCCACGCTCATGAAGCTGGCCTTAGACGAGGGGTTGTTTTGAAATTAGCCTTTTTTATTTCCTGAAAAGCACAATTTTGGCCCAACAGCGACAATATTCATTGTTCATCTCTGCCTATTCGGGAATCCAGTGCACTACAGTATAACTCAACCTGTATTTCTCTTTCTGGGAAGCAATTCAGACTTGTAATCTGTGAGCGATGACTCTATCTTTCCTGTGTCCTCAAAATCCTCTGATCCTGTGAGGCTCTGCTCTGTCTACATCTTATATCTACAATGGGGAGTGCAGCGGGAAAAGGTCAGTGCCGCCTCGCTAACGGCCGGCTATAGCCAAGGATAGATTCTCTCCAGAGGCCTTTGTGCTGATGGCCTGTTTGCGTCGTCAGCTTGCTGCGTGTCACCGGTCTCCGCTTTGTTCTGGGCCTACCTGGGGGAAGGGCTCAGGTTAATTGCATAGAGGAAAAGTATTTTGCTGCAAAACATTTCTGGGCTTTAGTAATCATCACTTATTACTAACACACCAGTTTCATTATACACTGAGTCATTGCCAAGATTAGCTTTGCCTGCTGGAATAAAAATAGGAAATTAGCTCATATGCTGTGTGATATCAGTGTTCTGAGGAAAATATCGCTTTGTTTCACTTCTGCGTCTCAAATTGATTGACTAAAGCAAATACTGGGTTTTAAAACAAGCTAACGCAAGTGATAAATTGAATCAGACAGTTAGCAAACATTGCCTAGAAGACACTTTCCTCACTCCACGTTCCTATGTTTGAATCAGTCATAATCAATAATCCTGCCTTAGCCAATCTCAGAGTTAATGTTGATCCTGGGGAGGAGGAGGAGGAGGAGGAGGAGGAAACATTAGCTCCTCAATGAGCGCATTAAAAGCACCTCGGTCAGATTTATGAGTGTAATTTACTGCGGGCATGTCTGCGTTATCAATTTAAAAGACGATGCACAGAACCAACAGGCATTTGCATAATGTAAGCGCACAGCGTTGTGCTGACTGTGGCGATGTGAGGGGGAAAAGGAGCCGCAGGTCCACACGCTTCAGCACTGATGTACTGACGCAGCAAGAATGTGCGTGCACAGGCATGACAGGTAAGATTTCGAGATCAGTACTGATCACTGATAGGACTGAAAAAAAGTAAAAAGTTTGGATTAAAGAGTCAGTTCACCCAAATCACACACAAAAAAACTGTTTTGGTTTCATTAAATTCAATCTCCCACCATGATAATTCAAAGGCTGTTTGTTCTACTTTTTTATTTATTTATTTATGCTATTTATTTATACTATATATAGTGCATATTTAAATCCTGCAAAAATCACATACAAAATTCCATATTACATCTTCATTGCATGTAAGCAAATCTCAGAGACATATAGGCTACCTCAAAACCTGTACACATAAAACAAAATTGGGCATTTTGACCTTTATTGATAAAGCTACCAATCACACTGTCGATGTGATTTGAGTTACCACCGGAGTATGTAGCATTTCAAATACCACTTAGGCATTTAAAACTAGAAAAATATCCCTTTTTCAATAACTTGTAAAACAGATAAAAAGATGTACGATTCATTTGCGATTAATCACGAACTCAATCAATGAACAATCATGCAATTAATGGCCAATAAATATTTGTATTGATTTACAGAGTTAATTAAATATAAATATTAGAACTGGGGCTATTCATAAAACATCCACGGCAGTAGCCTCAGGCCTAACTATTCCACTGGTTTCACCTTAATGGACTTATGCCAGGATCAGACTACACAAATTCTGCCCAATTTTGACGCGACAGACACGTCGCAGACAAACTTTCAAAGTCGTGCCTGATAATCTGGGTCGGTAGGGGCGTCGGACTGGGGGGAAAAAGGGGACTGAGTACCCAGGGCCCTCATGTGAGGAGGGCCCAAAAAGATGCTAGAATGAATAGCTGTGGATGCGGGGAGGGGCCCATAAAAAATGCCTTTATACAGGGCCCAGAATTCTGGAGGGTCGGGACCGACAAACGTGTGCCTTTACCTCTTCTAGTGTGACATAATCAAAGATCAGCAATCTAACATCTGGGATGCTTCACGACCACGACGCAGAAAGTCTAGCAACATTTTCTGTCTTTTTCCCGCCTAGTATGTTCTACAACATGTTCCTTGACATTGACCAATAGGAAGAGAGAGCGCTCTCTGGCGCACATATGTTAACATGGCGAAAAAGGAGAGATGCTACTGCTGCTGTCTGGTGGAGGAAAGATACACACAGTGCCCATAAAGGCTTTTTTCATGGCAGGGATCGACCCGCTTCCCATCACTGCACGCTAGTGGGCTAGCCGCTAGCAGTTATCTGTTTCTCTTCACTTTGACCACTAGCATGCAAAGAAAACAGGCTATACCCTCCTACAACCACGATGGCTGCACCAAATTGCACAAACGTTACACATGGGGCTCCTGGATTTCAAAACAGACCATAATGGCGGCTTGTTTGGAATACGATCTATTATTCTACTAAAATAGTTCCCCCGAAACATGTTTCTGAAAACATTTTAAGCGAGAAATAGGCCATGCAGTTGCTGAATCTATTTATTTCAGATCAACGATGGTCAGTTTAAAAGATTTTCCTGAGTTTTTGAGAGGCTGCCGCTCCACCAAACCGTCGACCTATGAATTTGCGCGTAATCTTCACGACAGCACGCGATAAACGGTCTGGGGGCTGGTCGTGTCATACTTGTAGTGTTGCCACTCTTCTGTCCAAGACACAGCAATCATTTTTGGCAATACGTCTAGTCTGTCGTGATAGACACAAAGACAAAAATAAAAAACGTGTAGTACTTTAGTAGATCCTGACATTAGTCTAACTTAATCAATGTAACATGATTTAAGCACAGAACACAGTTGTGGGATATATGCTGTTGGCCTGAGCAGTGCAGCAGTGTATTTCTCTTTCTATTTGAAGTGATCAAATACCAAACAGGGGCAGGTGCAGGAAAAAAAGCCTCAGCATGAGCTCTGCACAGTCACAAAGTCATAAGTCCTGAAAGGCAGAACACTAATCACACTGGAACCTAAATGGCTGACAACAGCAGCTGCTCTGTTTCTAATGAGTCATGCCTGCACTGGCCTGATTGGAGGGTTCAAGAGTTTCAGGACTGTACAGAGGGCAGCACATTAGGAACAGGTCCAGTTGGAATGCATCTACTGGAAGTAGTGTAAAAGTAGCCATATAAAGGATGAATGTTTGAAATCATTTATTTCCTAGAGCAGATCTTCAACAGATCATTTTTATTGATGATAGGCTCACTGGCCTAAAGATAGTCACAGGGCTCTCAAGTGTCACGCATTGAGCGTGACAGTCACTCATTTCGGTCTGTTGTCACGCACTCCCGCCACACATTGTATTTCTCACGCAGAAACACGATTTATAATATATTTAATATGCCGCAGCGCCCAAAATTTCTCTGGCCGCGCCTCTCTCACTATGGAACCAAGCGAGTCTCCCCTGGAGTTCTTAGTCGAGCCCGCCACTTATCAGCCAATCAAAAAAAAAAAAAAAAGGGGCTACACCAGACGCTGCGTCAGCTGATTTTGCCGAGGCTTCGCCTCAAATGTTCTGAGTGTAGCCCTGAATGTATTTTGAAAAGTTGACTGACAAATATGAAACGTGGCTTAGTGTCCACTCTCACTGTAAAAAGCTGCAGCTTCAGGTTTATGGACGCGCTCTGCTGTGGAGATGCTGCGGCAGATGTGTCGCGTTTGAGCTCCGTTAATTCTGCCGTATAGTTTCTGTTCTCCACCTCCGACGTAGAGCAGCGTTCAGCCTCTTCACTAAACTTTGTCTCATTCAGAGACCCAGACGGGGATCTATGGTCTGTCAGAAGGTCTGAGGTCTACCGTATCAGCAGAGCAATCACGTAATGCACAGCAGACTATTGTGCAGGTGGATTATTTTCTGAAATATTGTGACTGTATTCTTGTAATATCCTATTATCACTTTATTTTTCACAAAATATCACGACTCCTCCAAATCTCAGAGAGCATGGGATGAGTTATATTTTGAATGCGCAAAAGTTTTGGACATGAGCAGAAATGTTGCTCAAACACATCTGAAATATTACAGTCCAGGGGTTTATTAATCCATTAAAATTAATAATGTATAATTGAGGTGAATAATTGTCATATGCACATTTAAGGAGGTTACTTCCCCAACAAAAGAGCAAAAGAGAAGGTAAGAGTAAATGATGCCTAAGCTACATGTGTGCTGACTCAGATATAATTAGGAAAGTTGATCCAAAGGAGAATAGTTGAAAGCAATACAGAATACCCGAGAGCCTTACTGCAATATATTCCATTATGTTTTGATATTTGAATTGTAATTTGTGTCCCTTTACATAAAGATATTTCCAGCATATTGATTCAGAAAAAGGTACTAATAGGTGCATAAACATTCACCACAGTGCAGGAAATGAAGTATTTAATGCTCAACATTTTCTGGGGGTGGACCCCCAGAACCCCCCATCATAAGTCACCAAACAAATCTGGAACCAGAACCCTGTCCTTTGGGTTGCCAGGCCAGTTATGATTGGACCAAATGTTGGTGCCATCTAACTAACATCTACAAACTGGAAGCTATAATGAACACACACTGGCTATTAACACGCTGGGTGTGCGTGTGTGTGTGTGTGTGTGTGGGGGGGGGGGAGATGTCACTCTTGCCTGTCTTCAAAACTTGAGAGCCCTGTAGTCACTACGGTAGCCATCCACAGATACATTTGATCCTGAGGATTCACTGTGCCACATTAACAGTAAAACATGATTTATGAAATCATGCCAACAATTATTATTTTAATAGCTTAGTATTTGATGCAAAAAAAGGTATGTATAAAGGCTTTAGTCCGCCCTACACATTAACGTAGGCCCAGTCTAATATGCAACTTCATTTTATACTTATGTACTAGGGGGGTCCCTGCTCCATTTCTCTTTAAGTTAAGGGGTCCTTGGCTTAAAAAAAGTTGAAGACCCCTGTCCTAGAGCACTTTGGCACACTGGATTTAAATATAAAACTGTGACCACAATGTTTAAGCTAGGGTAGGCATTTGATTTTTGGTGTCGTCGGGCAAAAATTCCATTACAAAGTTACACAAAGTTAATTGGAACAGTTTGGTTGCCTAAAAATGTCTTGTTCAGCGTTCTGCCAACCCAGCTAGCTAGCTACCGTTAGCATTAGCTGGTAACTTAAGAGAAAGCATTTAGCACATCGCAGCGCCATTGAAACCATAAACAACACTGGCTGAAGCGGGATTTATGGTTCTGCTGAGGCACCATGTAGAGCTTTCGCCATAGCCTACGTAAGTGGCCTGAAGTTTATACTTGTGTGTTGGTGTGTGCGCCGATCTCTTTAAGAGAATAACAGGGCCAGCATGAGTGTGTGTGTGTGTGTGTGTGTGTGTGAGGGGGGGGGGGGGGGGGGGGGGGGGGGGAGTGCGAGTGAGAGAGTGACGGTGATTAGCTTTCGGAGCGAGTGCCAACTCTAGAGTCATACTGAGAGAAACAAAGTGTCTCCCCTGTTCTTTCTGACCACGGTGGGAAATCTTTAGCAGGAAAAGTTACCCCTCTCCTTGATTTCATGTTGTTTATGGAGAAGGACAACCAGGAAATGAGTAAGGGGGAATTTAAGATAAGAGATATAAGAGATAGACTTTATTGATCCCACAATGGGGAAATTCACTTGTCACAGCAGCTCAATGCAGCGCTAGCAAGCCACAACTGAGCGACGTGTAGTTATATTTCTTGAGAGACACTAGATTTTTTTATAGGTGCACATCAGGCTACGGTGTAGGGTCCGTGTCTCCACGTACCTACGTACATAGCCACGGCGTAGATTTAACACAGAAGCATAAATCACGCTTTAGAAGCGCCATCCTCCCCAGCACCAAATATGGTCACTTCTTGCTCCAAAATACCAAGATGCTAACTCAGGGCTTCAAAACAGCGGTCCACAAACTAATAGATGATGTCACCCATGCTACGTCCATTATGTTTGAATACTATGGCTTAAACGCCCACTGATGACCTGCAGAACGCTGCCATTTCTCTCAGCTCTGTTTGGTAGGCTGCCTCAGTGAAGGAGGTCAGTGGTAACACACGAGAGCTGGCATGGGGCGGCTGCTCCTTCATCATGAAGCGGCCACAAGCTGTCATCGGTGATAAAGTGAGAAGAAGCTGCTGATGCTCATTCAATAAAAAACTACTTTTCCTGCTTAAAAAATTAGGGTTGAGTGCCACTGCCTTGCTGTGTGTTCCAAAATATCACACCATTGAGATGTGCTACATCTGTTACACATAATAGCTTCTTTATGGAAACTGTGTTCAGAGGAGCATTTAGAATATCCTTCTTGAAAGCAAAACACCCATTATTCAAAGACCAATCCGTTTCCGTGGAACTCGCTGCTCTAATTGCATCTTCTGTCAGAGATGTGGCCAGAAAATCCATATTGATGAATGTGTTGATTGTTGTCATTAAAGTTAGTAGGCCTGAGGTCAATACTACAGTCAGGATAGATCAACCAGGCACAGTGTGCATATCCAAACAGGAGTGTTATTTTAACACTCCCTCTCCAATAAAAGTTATGGATCACATATTAAATTCAATAGATTTTGTTGTTATCTGACAATTACACCACTCTATCATGACATGTTATTGTATCTATATTGGTGGTCAGAGGGTTTAACGTTGGTTTGGTCATTCTGTCAATGTTTTTCCAGATTCCCATTAAATATGTGGATATTTGGGACTGTCCTCCCCCCTAACCCAGACCATAACTATTTTGTTAACGATTGCTTCTTCACCTTTGAACTTAAAGTAAGCTCTGTTTCTCACCAGCACAATGTTTATCTTGTGAGTTGGAATAAAGAAAATATCAGACAGAATTCATTTTTTTCTTGATGTTGACTGGTGCTTTTTAGACGCAATCCTTTGACACAGCAGAATGTTTGAGTATTTCCTACACTTTGAACACTTTTGTCTTGTTTTATAGTTTAAGGAAGCAAGGGGTGGTCCAAAGGGACTGCTTTGCCTCAGGATTCTTTTAATTACACCCAGATCTGTGTAATTAGTCTCACTGATTTCCTCTCGTATACAGATCAAGAGTTTCTTTAAGTCCTTTTCTATGTTTGATGGAAAACATTAGATTTGGTAAGACCTGATGCCATATTGATGAAATCTTGAGTTCAAAGCTTTTTTCATCTATTTTATTCATTTAAATCAAATTAATCATCTAATGTTTGTCAGAAGCTAAGTATGAGTTCCCCTCTGACTTGTCAACCTGTTCTCACTCCCAACTCGTAAAATACTGACGAATAGTCATTGGCATACAACGCAAATGCTCCGGGCAGAGCAGCAGCTCCGCGGCACGTGAAGATGACGAAGTATTAAGAGCGACAACGGTAGCAAGTACCCTGAAATTCCGTTTGGGAAGGTTGTTTGGGGTGGTGGATGGGTCAAACAACACAGGACTTTCAACCCGGAGACCGGGGTTCGTCTCCCGTGTGTCACAGGAACGTTCATTTTATAACCCCACCCACGATCTTTTCCTGAAACCAACTGTTGCGTTCTTTGTTTCCTAAACCCAACTGCCCCGTTCTTGTAAAAACTTTAAAGACAAATACATATCTTTCTGCCTGTGTCTATTTGATTTGGAGTTGTGCGCTACCAAGTCAGTACTCAACTTATTTTTGTCTCATTCTCCTGAATAATTATGACAATGTCCATGGAGAAAACCAAGGGAAAACCGAGGACGCTGAAAAACACCTTCTTAAATAGGATTTATATTACACTGCATAACAGTGGGCGGCCTCACACCACCCTGTCCCACCCCCGCTCAGTGTAAAAGCTCTCATCATACGTAATTATGAAGGCATGAAATTCAAACTAAAGGGAAAGGTCCCATGGGAGAGAGCACAGCTCGGTTAATAGGATTCTCTCTCCAACAAGATTAGAGTTATCAATTTGCCCGCTGTCACATTAATGAATCCTCACTAACCCAACCTCTGATAAACCAGAGTGGGGTCCGCTGCCTGGCTGAGATAATGCAGTATCAGACTCACTGCATTGTACTGATACTGACACATTTATTGAGACCATCCATGAAAACCATGGTAGGACCTCACCACTGAATAAATCTAACGAGATATGATTGTGACAGGTAGATATTGAGATTTTGTCCATTGAAATCAAAAGCAGGATCAGCGATTTCCCCCAGTATCTCTCCAAAAAACAACAGACACAGTGTAGCTTACCAGTTGGTAGTATGCAGCTAAAGACACAGGGTAACATTAGCTTACTTGTAGCCTGCAGCTGCACTTTAACGGAATCCATAGCCACTGCCGGAGTCGGAGATAACGGAGAAACAACTGAATTGGAAAATCCTTCTGCTTCCTTGAAATCACTGGTATGACAACATTTTGCCTTCCCCGTGAGTGAGTTTTGTGGTTGATCCCAAGTCTCTTATTTGTAATCTCCTCACCTGAAAGCCGTCTCTATGGCCATCTCAAAGCTCTTATTCCTGCATGGAGGGGCAAAGATGGAGGATGGATCTCTGGGGAGCTATGAGTGAGGAAACACCAGAGCAGCATTCCTTAAAGCCCATCTTGCAGGTTAACCACCACTGTTGATTAATGGGTACATAAAGCACTCAAGATATGTATATCATTGTTAAAAAATGTCTCCAAATAGTGTTAAAGGCCAGTTTTTGTCGTTTTTTAACGCAATTCGGTGATGACGTCACGTTGGGGAGATGTGCCTCAGCCTAGAACTATGGTGACTGACTGGGATGAGGAAGAGGTGGAAAGAACAACAACATGTTTTTACTGTCAGTGATTAGCACCGAGTTAAGTCAACGTTTTCTTTATATCTAGTGTCAGTGATCATGTTGTATGATCCCTATTTAAATCTTTCCCCCGACGGTTGTAAACACATTTCTGATTAGATATCCCACGTTTTGATAGCAGCCTACTAGCTTCAGTAACAACATATTTGCCTAGTGTTTATTTTCTAAGCAGTCACCTCTTCCTCTGGTGAAAATGTTGTTGCAAACATAGCCGACGCGTGTCTGTGTCGCTGTGTTTGGCAGTGCTTGTGTGGGCGGTGCTGTCCCATGGAAACTGTGGTGGAGACTTACTTGTGCTGTAGGCTATGGCTGTAGGGAAGTGAGTACCGAAACTCTACTGCCGAAGTTGCTGGCTGGCTACGCAACGTTAGCTAATTCTGATAGCATATGTACAGTTAGCTTTGTGTGTAACGTAACAAAAACCCATCCATCTCGTAGGAGCAAAGCTTAATATTTCATTTAATAAAATGATGGTACAAAAGGAGCACTAACGCCACAGGTCTTATTTTGACAACATGGACGCTGAAACTCTGAAGGCAGTCGTAATGTTTACCTAGCAGGCTAGGCTAACGCTGTTGCGCTAACGTTAGCAAACGTCGGCGTAGCTAGCTAGCTGTCTAAACTTGTGAAAAGCCGAACAGCATCCCCGTCCAAGCTGTGTTTCACTTTCCCTCCAATATTATTATACACATAATAAAGACACCTGGACTCGGTCGAGACCAAAAGCCATATTTGGCAAGACCAGTGGCAGAGACCAAGACCATAGACAGTGAACCAAGATGGGCTTTGGCCTATCGTCTCCCCAACGTGACGTAATGCAATGCATTGTGGGGGAAAGGAAAATCATTGCAAACCACTGTAAAATAGTACTACTTTTTCGTATTATATTCCATTTTGTGATACCCAACAACATCAAATACAATGGATAACAGTTTAAACCCTGCAAGATGGGCTTTAAGACGCAAGGAAGGAAAGCAAGTGAAGGAAACGTGGATGCAATTTAAGGACCTGGGACCCATGGAAACTAACAAAGCATGTGGGCTCCGACAGGACTCCATGGTGCGTTCATTTTCATCTCAGTAAACTAACTAAACTCAAACTGCTGCTGTAAAGTACCCTTCTGCCATCTAGTGGCTGTTATTGTGGCATTGCCGTCACTGCTGCAAAGAAAATGTTTAAATCGAAAATGTTATCAAATTGTGACCATGAAATCGAAAGTCAAATTAAATTGTGGATTTGGAGAATCGTGACACTGCAATTGCTCATATCTGTGCACATTTGACTACAAAGGAAACAATTAAATGCGTGAGTCACAAGGGGAAAAAGATAAAAGCATATCAAATGGATACAAAGTGTGATGAGCTGAAATTAGGTTTTCATTTTGAGTCACCTTTTTAAGGTTATTGCTGCTCTTTTCGAGTCTTGTTGAGTCACATATAATAAAAAGGTTCATATTTCCTAACCTCTCTGTATGACCAAAGCGAGAGCTCCAGGTAATGGTTGGCCTCCGCCAGGGCTGCGCTTTGTCACCAATCCTGTTCGTAGTATTTATGGACAGGATATCGAGGCGTAGTCGTGGTGGGGAGGGGTTGCAATTCGGTGGGCTGGGGATCTCATCGCTGCTCTTTGCAGATGATGTGGTCCTGATGGCATCATCGGCCTGTGACCTTCAGCACTCACTGGATCGGTTTGCAGTCGAGTGTGAAGCGGCTGGGATGAGGATCAGCACCTCTAAATCTGAGGCCATGGTTCTCAGCAGGAAACCGATGGAGTGCCTTCTCCAGGTAGGGAATGAGTCCTTACCCCAAGTGAAGGAGTTTAAGTACCTTGCGGTGTTGTTTGCGAGTGAGGGGACAATGGAGCGGGAGATTGGTTGGAGAATCGGCGCAGCGGGGGCGGTATTACATTCAGTTTATCGCACCGTTGTGACGAAAAGAGAGCTCACCTATGGTCATGAAGGCTGGGTCATGACCCAAAGAATGAGATCCAGGGTACAAGTGGCCGAAATGGGTTTCCTCAGGAGGGTGGCTGGTGTCTCCCTTAGAGATAGGGTGAGAAGCTCAGTCATCCGTGAGGAGCTCGGAGTAGAGCCGCTGCTCCTTCACATCGAAAGGAGCCAGTTGAGGTGGTTTGGGCATCTGGTAAGGATGCCCCCTGGGCGCCTCCCTAGGGAGGTGTTCCAGGCACGTCCAGCTGGGAGGAGGCCTCGGGGAAGACCCAGGACTTAGGGTTTGGGGTCCCCTGCTGGAGCTGCTCCCCTCGCGACCTGATACCGGATAAGCGGACGACGATGGATGGATGGATGGAGATTTCCTAACCTTAATTTTTGACGCTGCATAGAGGTTTAGATCAGAACCAATTAGGAAGTGATGTTATAGTCAACATTTCTTGAAATGTCAAAAATAGATGGATAGGGAAAGTGTTTCAGGGGCAGAAGGTGGAAGCCATAAAGATGCCCTTTGTCTATAGTAAACCTATTTATGTTGTTCCTATCCACTTAATGTATTTCAACCCAGCTTGAAATGTAAGTTCTGACTGCAGCCAAGAACAATACCCTGACAGTGTCCATTATTTCCATCACAAATACTCTCATGTTTTATGTAGTACATTTTACATTTTCTTTTGTAATCCAAAGCCACTGTCAGGCTATTTGATGTGCGAACAAATGGATGTTTTGTGGGCTTTGATCCTGCTTGTGATAATACTGCTTTTAACATCAATCAATTGTAAATATGAGTCTTTTCAATTTGCATTTTCAAATTATTTATAAGTGCACACTTTTGTCTGCAAAGGGCACCCAGGGTTCATAATGCAGACACACATAAATTACACTGCTGCCCACAACATGTTTGATTAAAGCATGTCTTACAATTTTCTATTTTATGAATTCATCTTTGTGCTTTTTTCTGATGCCCTCAGTGGATTATTGACACAGGTTAATATTTCAAAGGCTGAGCTGTATCGATTGCAGGGTTATTGTAGTAAACACACGAAAATGAGCTGTGAAAAACATTTTTAGTAAACTGAAACAAAGTAAAAACTTACAAAAAACTAAAACTAAACTGAAACTATATTGTTGGTTAAAAAAAAGTCATTTTATTTCTAATTGTTTTGCTGTAATATTTCCCTACTGAAAAAACATTAAACATCATGGCAAGCAGAAGCTAACTATGCTAGTTGGCTAACTATTATTGTGCATGGATAATTACATACATTATGCATGGCTAATTACACACGTCTATTAACAAAATAGATTTGTTAGCTCAAACTAAATTATTCTGTCTGTAAACACAATTGCTCTCAAAAAACTGTCAATGTTAAGTAATATTTCAGGATTAGAGTGTGTCCTGTATTAAGAACACAGTGTACAGTGATCTTCCTCCTCCTCTGCTATGACTATAATATCAGCTAAAGTGAATTACTTTCACAAGGGCCCCATGCATTATGTCCATTCCTGTTAATACACATCTAACACCCTAAATTTACTGCTGCCTACTCCTGTGTAACAGATATCAAAATACTGGGAGCTGAGCTTGCCTGGTTATTAAATGTTACTGTATCATCTTACATTGGATCATATACAAATCTATCACAGAGGGTCTTGCTTATTACGCCATCCTACTCTGTGTTTTATACCCACGATTTACTGTGCCAACGTCAAACTATTCCAGGATACACACTGGCGAGTCACTTCTGTCATCCATTGTGACATTACACTGAACCGTTTGTGTCCAGGTTGCTGGAAACAGCGACGGTGTGTCCCATGTGCCCTGAGACTCTCAGTGTCAAACAGGTACAGAAGATTTCTGATTGTTTCAATTTGCCTGAGTAGATTACTGCAATGTAATACTGCTTGTCTAAACTTCTACCAGGCAAAAAATTTCCCTCGTTCCCTTATAAAAGATGGTTTGCTATTGGTCATAAATCTGAGTGATGACAACTGAAACGTGTGTCAATTGTACTCTGCCCCTGTGAGTGGATCCATTGATCACGTCAATACCATCGAATAAACTGATTTTGCTCAAAAATGTTGTTCTGCTTGATCACAAACAAATCTGGCTCAAACCTTAAGAGTTAAAATCTGAGTTAGGATGTCAGGATGAGGATGACGTCTAACAGTAAAGCAACACTGTAATGTCAGTGTCACTATTGGAGGTCTGGTAGATGGAGGGCCCGCCAAAGTCAGCATTAACAGGTTTATTTTTAAACTAGCCATGTACCCATGTTCTCCTGGGTGAAACTCCTATGTTTGATTGACCAATCCACTACTGAGAAACTTGGCGTTCCTATACTTTGTCGCATTACTTCCTGCTTTGCTCCTGTCATAATTACTACGGCCAATAGAGGGCACCACCACTATAAACGTAAGGATTGGGTCATAATTGCTGCTTGAACAAATGACCTATGGGAGCGTTTTTCCAGGGAGGAAAGTCTCCCTCAACCCCAATAGTTGGATTGGGGAAAACGATAAAAAGGGCCCTGCCACTGAAGTTGAGCACGCAGCCTGGCGAAACAGAACATCTGAATATTGAGTGATGACACATGGCACGGACTGTCGGTGAACATGAAGGGATCGTCTGAATAACAAGATAGGAGATTTATCCTAACGTGTGCGTTTATGCCTACTGTACACTAAAAGACCTTGAAAAAACTAAAGCCTGACACCATCTCACATCTAAAGACAATCATCTCACATCTTACGTTAAAGACTGTCATGATATGTAAAGACTGGAGATCTTGCAGGGTCACACATTGCAAGACTACAACTAGATTTGTTTTGAAAAATATAACCAAGCTACCCATAGCAAAGAAAAATTGAAGATGAGATCTCCTTTATGTCACATTTACATCTCCTAGATCTCCTAGATATAAATGAGCACTAATTGAGACAAAAGTGGTTTTCTCATTCTTCTCAAATGTCTCTCCTGAGAATTAAGTCTCACATTGAGCACTGTGCAAGTTCTCTAAATTCTCTCACAGCTGTCTCTTTTCCTGATCTCAACTAAGAGAAAAATGAGACATACTGTGCTTTCAACTATGTCTCAATTTGATTTCAGTTATATCTCAGTGACAAATATGCATGGTTCTGTCTCTCACTGCTCACTATTTGAGTTGTCAGATTCTCTTAAAGTTGTCTCTTTTCTAGTGTTTCAGCAAAAAGTAAAATTAGAGTACTGCAAGCTCTCAAATTAGTCTCAATATGAGACATTATTTAATATTATACCTCAATCATATCTCAGTTTATCTCATCGCAAAATTTGAGAAAATAAGTAATCAATTCAGGCAAATAATTTGAGATATATGGTTTATTTACATAATGTTCAACTTACAAAATGTGTTGATTTCTGACACAAGCCATACAATTCATTAATTACAATTTTGAGTTCCAAAACTTAACCCATTAAAACAAACAGCCATGATGTGCTCAAAAGACACCTTTGTGAACTTTCTAAATGTTGACATTGTGCTGTTTTGACAGAATTCACAGCAAAGCTCTATTGTGTAGAGCAGTAAAATAGAGTGTGTAACACATAATAGAGCACATACTGTTTTAATTCAATTCATTCAAGCACCCTGATAATACAATAGAGGCAATTCATCTTGCCACCACACACCCTGACCATGACCCTTTGTTGCATCCAGTATATACCCAATATTAATGGGTTAAAACGTGTCAAGTGTGTTTGGGAAATTAGCTGCAAAAACAATGCCAGGCTTAGATGTCAAGTCCAAGAAAACAACTTTACCCAATATATGATCCAAGGAAACTACTGTATTAACAGAGGTTTCCAATAGGGGAACAAAATGACTGCATGTACCATTTGTTACACTATCATGCAGCATAGAAAAACCTGCAACTTTGAATTCATGAACAAGGACCCATTTGGCACATGAATGTTCTGAGGTAAAGAAGAACTCAATCTGTCCATACTTTCTTTGTCCATCACTAGAAAAAACGAGTGTAAAATTGTTTCTTCTATTGCCTTTCCCATAGTGTTTTGATGTGAGATAATTTCTCTTAACTTGTGCCCTGTGAAAGATCCTTACTGTTTTAGAACTGATGCAATGACCAGTATGTCTTTCCAATGTAGAGAGGTGAACTGTGTCCAGTTGAAGTTCACTAGATGCTCCATATAGTTTGGTCCTAGACAAATCATTGTTTTCCTGACAGAAACTATCATCTTTAGTCATCCGTGTGTAAAATACAGCTATGGCATTCCCTGGTTTTATGGTTTGTGAAATAACAGGAATAGACTGCACAAGTTTGACTACATGGACCATCTGCATAGGTATATTTTGAGTGCCATGTATGAGCCTTAACAAATAGCCATTCTTGTCCTCAAAATGGAAACACGAATGAGTCCATAATGGACCAAGGGCCTTCACACTGTCTGCTAGGTGCACAAGAAGGTGTACATTTGCAGTTTCGTACCGCTCACCATTCTCAGCAGGAAATGTGAATTGTAAATGTGTTATGGTAATGTAATTTTGTTTTATGATATGTAAAAATGTTTTCTAAAATGTAAATTTGTCTCAAGCTTTGTAAAAGTGTTTCAGGCCACCGTACTTTTCATGTGTGTGAGCCAAACATTGTTGTTCCACGTACCCCGCGTTCCACGTGCTGGTCAGTGTTTTATTTTTACAATCTGGAAGTGTACAGTAGTACTGTACTGTACTAGTGATGTCCCCACTCTCTAGCACCTACATCTGAGGAGTGAGCTGAGTTGGTACAAGTGTGCCTTACTATAGTTGGCATGCTAACCAAACCCTGTTATCTATTCATGTTGGTTTGCACCTCCAGGCCACCGTACTTTTCATGTGTGAGCCTAACATTGTTTCCACGTACCCCATGTTCCACTTGCTGGTCAGTGTTTTTTGTCTGGAAGTGTTGTACTGGTGTTACACAAATAAATGGTGTTAACACAAATAAAGTTTTCAACTTTTCAATATTGAGTATGGTTTTTACAGTTATTTCTAATTACTAAAGATAATTCATCTTTAAATTGCATTCTCAATTTGTTCTCGTATTTCTCAAATATACCTCAGATCTCATTCTCATATACAGCTTCAGTAACACATTAAAGAGAAATAATCAAGAGATGGAAGAGACATTGGACACACAATAATAAGATCTCTTTTAAGGCTCATACTTCTCAGTTAAAAGTCTCAGATTAATCTCATGTTATTCTCTTTAATTCTCCTTCAAATAACCAAGACATAATTGAGATCAGGAGTATACAATTATGAGATCTCCTCTGTTTATCCCACTTCTCAAGTATTGCTCAAATGGTTTTCTCAATTCAACCTCCTTTGTGTTACTGGTGTCTTGTCTCTTTTTAGCTTATGTCTTGCTCCTAAGGGACCCTTAGGAGAAGTAACTCAGAAACAAATGATGACAGAATGATATGAATATGAGAAGCTCAAATTTATCTCAAGAGATGAGATTGAACAACAGATGAGCAACACATTTTTCCTATGGGTAGCTAGCTACCGCTAGCATTAGTTGGTAACTTAAGGGAAAGTTTGCCGATTTTCTGTTCTGCTATACACGCAGATGAATGTCTCCAGTACCCGGTAAAACTCCCGTTGAATGACTCGCTTCAGAAGGGTTGAAAATCAGCAACTTTCCCTCTTTAGCATTTAGCTTAGTGCGCAGCCATAGCAACCATAAATAACACCAACCATATGGTGCTGCAAGGAGCGCACCCACTGGTTGTTAACAATGTTCACATGATATAACTTCACTTCCAAGACTTAAAGGTACAATATGTAACATTTCTGCATTAAAATGTTATATATATTTTTGAGTTGTGTAGTTACACTCTCACAAATGTTTCCACCAAACTTCAAACCCAGAGAAATCTGTTATTTTATTTTCAGACACGGCACGTTTCCTTTCCTTCCTAGTCGCCCGTCAGTGGCATCATATCACCTTTCACCCTCTAGTTGCTCGTAACTTCCTTCAAAACACGGCACCCAGGTGATACGTTTGAGCGTAATTGTAAATCATACAATGTCACAGAAAAAAATACTCCTAACCATAATATTGCTTTTTCTGCCACACAGCATCATTGTGTGATTGATAACATGCCACTTTGCAACACAGTAATACAGCAGATCTTATTTATTGATATCAATATTGATCCAGTTTAACGTTACTACAATGTGTTGGTTGACAAGTAGCTAACTTAATGCTAGCTAGCTAATGCTTGGTGGATAACATAAGGTTACCACATCGTTCAACACACTCATAAAATTATTAGTAGCATCATTGTTTTCACCACAGATAAAAGCAGCGCTGGGCTAACCCACGAATGAGTTTACCAGTAATGTTGACGTTAGCTGTGTAGCTAGATAAGACGACTAATCTAATGCTAGCACCCCGGGATAACAGCTGACAGCACAGCCGGGACATGTAGCTAGCAATAGCCAGCCAACAGACAGCCACCATTACAGCAATCCATACAGTATAAGTACTATACAGCACTTAACTCCGGTGCCGGGTGCTTACGACGCTAACGGCAGTTTAATGAAGCGTCGGAAAACAGACCATATCAGACCGAGACCCAGATCCGAGTTGCAACACCAGCCATCCATAGCTAATGCTAGCTAGCTAGTCTCCGTTAGCGGTAGCTACCGGTGTTCGTGCCGAAAATCTCCTCCCTGCCGAATTTCTCACCCGACAAGCACCAAAACGAATAGTTAAGATTAAAGAAAAGTGAAGGGGGAGATCGTTTCGGGCAGCTTGGAGATGTTCTGCTGCTGCACATCGGCCGTCCTCGGCTCGCCGCCCCGGGAGATTCCCCCGGCAATCCCCACCCACACCTGTCTCGCAGGCTCGTTGAGTAGCTAGCTAGCGTTACAACAAACCCCGTCCCACCCCGGTGTTGAAACCATCCAAAAGGTGACAGTGACATGTGAAATATATTGTGATAGTCACTGTGGTTTTAGCTGCTGGCTAACGTTAGCTTGCTGGCTCACTAGCTAGCTAACTGATCAGCTACCAATACAGATCGAATCAAGAAAAACGTAATTATGTTGGGGAAATGCAGCTATGTTATTAGAATGACATGAATAAACGTTACTAAATGTAAAGTGAATACATTTGAATGGGTAAACTTGTACGTGAACAGATGCATTCTAATCGGCGAAGGTGTTTAACATTAAAAAGTACAACTCCCACAATTCCATGCAATTTACCAACGTCATCTAAAGTCCGTGTTTACAATCCATTGTTTTGGTTGAGAGACCCCTAGCGGCAGAAAGTTACATATTGTACGTTTAAAACTTACGATAATATCAAACACGTTTGATTTTGTCGGAACGTCGAGACGGGAAAAAGACTGACTGGGCCTGAATTTTATGATTACCTTACACCAAACGATGGAGACAACAGGAGCAACCCGACTCTAGCAAAACTCATGATTTCATTCCGATATTGGAAATTAGTCTTAGTGGAATCGCTTGAAAAGTCGTTTGGTGAAAAGTCGGCATAAGATGCTGAAGAAGTTAAGATTTGAGGGCCTTTTGTCATGTCAGCCAGTGGGCACAACGTCCTGATTGGCATGCAAGTACACACTGTAGAGAAAGTGAATGTGACTGAATTTTGGGGTCAGTTTGTCTGCTGTGGAAGTGCCTGATATCTTATATAAAGACTGTGACACCTCCGTATAATATATGCAAACTTGCTGTCAAGCACCGTCAAAACTTCACCACAAGAACTTTCTGATGTATAACTGGATATGAAATTGGAAGGGATATGTGTGATCAGAGAAGCAGCTTTAAATTGACATCTGATAGAAGCAAACCTGATATAACCTCACAATTATGACTGTATGAATGATATGTCTGTGTAACGCCCTCAGAAAAGTATAGGTTTTTATTAGCATAGCTATAATGAAGATTGACTGTGCCGTTCTCTATTATTGTCTTTCTTTCTTTGGCAATAGATCAGAACAGAAAAAGCAGCCTGGTGACTGGATTACTCAGATGATGAGTGTCTTTTCACAAACACAAGTCAGTTTTCACTCTCCTACTTTCCTTAATTTATTGCTCCCTCTAAGCCACACTGCTTGGCTCCTTTTAGTATATTCCCCTGCTTCCATAGGGACTTTGCATTTAGTAAATCATGACACCAGCCAGCCAGGTTTGATCCTACATGAGATTGATATCAATATCTTCATCAAGTCTTGGTAAGAAAACAAATAAGCCAAATACTTAAAATATTTAGGTATTCCTTCTCGAATGTACTGTATGTGGGAAATAACCATTGTAGATTGTAGCTCATTTCATTAGTGAGTATGAAGTCTGTGGGATTTTAGATAATTACCTGAGAGACAGAAGATGAAAGTGTCATTATCGAATATGTTTTCCTGACAAATGGTTAGGGGATAACACCAGGGGGGCAGTTACTACACGTGAAATACATTCACATGACTTGTGATTTCATGAAGGAGCTCTGGAAATGTATGTTGTAAATGCATCTCCTGTCATAAAAACAAGGCTGTTGTTATGTCTTTATATTTGTACTATATGTGTAGTTATTGCATAACTCAGTGTGTATTTTTCTTTTTTTTTTCTTTTTGAGCAGAGATGCTTGGGAACGCAAAATTAATTTCAGTGTTAACTGTTGTCCTTTCTCTTAACTTGATGATAAGAAAAGCTTTTTCTCTACGCTTTACACAAAGTAAAGAATCTGATTAATCACAAAGCAGACTCTGTAATCGTTATTGAAGAATGTTGAACCTATATGTGCAGGATGAGATAAAAAGATTCATACAGTATGACCTTTTCCTGATCTACTGTACCCACTATACCACTATGCTTTGGTAAGGTTTGGAAATCACTTATTTCTAGTTAGGGAAAGATCGTGGTTTGGGTTAGAAATGGCTAATTAATAAAAGTGGGGGACCTTTGCCGTCATGATTAAGAAGACTTATGTGGTTAAGGTTAGGGAAGGATTGTGGTTATGGTAATAATAAAAAAATTGACTATTTGTTATGAAAAGGGAAAATGGACCTTGGTTTCCCTTAACAGTGGGTACATCTCAGGTCATTAAATTGCATCCATATTTCCTTCACTTGCTTCCTGCGGCACCGGAGCAATCCCGGAAGTGGAATGTCAAGGATATAGACTACTGTTAAGACAACCCTTTATTTTCTCGGAAAAACAACTAAATTGACTCAAGATACTTATCCACGTGATAAAGGATGTCTTGAATGTCCCAAAAATATCATTAACTCATTTTCGACCAAAAACAAAGTTGCAGCCTTTGCAGACCAGTATGACTAATTTCAAGCAGAGATGTTGTCTTTCTACTGTCTTTGTTAGTGACGTTTATGTTCTTCTTACACATCACATTGGAAGTGTTGAGCTAGAAATAGAACAGGCTATTTCCACTGGTTAGTGTCAGTGTTAGGTCTGTACAGATATAATGGTCCCCACATTTAGCTGCAACCCACAGCCACTGCAGTGGACTCTGAGTAGCAGTCACCGAAGATAACCTCCTGACTTAGCAGCAGGAGTGGGCTTGGAACAAAGATCATATCTTTTAATTAAAGTTTCACTTAGTCGAGAGAGAGAGAGAGAGAGAGAGAGAGAGAGAGAGAGAGAGAGAGAGCGAGAGAGAGAGAGAGAGCGAGAGAGAGAGAGAGAGAGAGAGAGAAAGAGAGAGAGAGAGAGAGAGAGAGGGGGAAAGAAAACACCTAAGGTCTTCATTCTGCACCCGTCCTTGGTATTTTATATCTTGAGGAATTTTATGGTTGGCCAAACCTGTAGAATTTACATTGTGTTGGCAGATTTAGAGTTGCTGGAGTGTTTCACAGTGTCTCATAACATTACCAAGCATTTGCCGAGAAGCTCCCGAGCAAATGAAAATACTTTTACAAGACAGTGCACCCTTGTTTCTTTTCTTTATCACATTTGACAAGTTGTCAAATGAGAAAAGTTAAAGTCCAGCTATACGTTCTGAAATGCCATTTACATTTTGTCTGATATGTGCTGGCTTGCTTTTGTCAAAGTGGTTCCTGTTTGCAACATACTGGAGTCCCAACTCTTTGGAGTTGTACTACCTGTGTTCCTGCTATTTGTTTAGGGTCTGTTTTGATGTTTCACAACTTAAGGCGAGACACTACAGGTGAATAGGGTAAAAAATTTAAATAATAGATATCACCATGAAACTTCCTCAGTTGATTACTTACACAAGTATATAAAAAAAATGTATTACAAGTTTTTGAAATGTTTATGTTTAATTATGCAAATTATACATCATGTCATTAAATATGCGCGATTTTGCATATATTTTCGGTAGATAGATCTGAACATATGATAAAGCCAGGTGCAAAATTCTTTTTTCATTTTGTTTACACACAAGATGCAAACAAAATTACAGAGGGGTTTCAGGATATCTGCTTTCATTACTTAGGAAATCAAAATATACTGTCCATAGCCTTAAAAAATGGATTTTCGCCATGTTTTTTTGATTAAAATGTCACATAAATCAGGCCAGGAATGATTTATTAACAAATCCCTCTGTAAATATCTTAAGAATACTGCCTGGTGTATAGATGGAAAGTTTGGTGTATATAGGTGCTACACAGGCTGAGAAGTATCTACCGGAGAACGACAAAAAACTCATTTTGAGAAAACGGCATTTAAAGATTTAAATAGGGGATTTTAATACATTTCTATTGGAAAAAAATGCTAAAAAACAGAATAAATGCTCAGGCCCTTAGTAATAATACTATAGAATATTTCAAGCTCATGAAAATTGATTATTTAGTAACATGGCAGCATTATAAGGCCTACAACTGCAGTAACTCAATGAATTAACATTGGCGTATCATGCACAAAGTTGGGGACAAAACCCACGCTAGACTGTTATATGGACGTGGTTCTCCTAGGAGGAGGGACAGCAGCTCCACTGGCAGCTAAATATGGATCTGCCTGCCACAGCCTGAGTACTCACAACCACTTTAGGATCCCAAAAAGTACACATTTGTTTAGTATTATATAGTAATTATACAAAAACTGTAACTGTTGTGTAATGTAATTGTTTTGTAATATAGTGTGCTGTATCGCATTCAGTAAATATATAAGTGACACCTATATATTTAATATATGACATGTAGGCTGAATTTCTGTATATCTGCTTTGAGAGAGAGAGTCCATACCTGTTACTCTCCTGGTGTCTCTGATTTTAACAACGTTTTAACATGAAGGCCAGGATTCCCCAACACTTAGCTAGCTAGCTAGTAGTAATCTGCTACAAAACCCATGATTCTGCGGATCGATACTAACTTTAATCCCTGCGCAATAATGACAATTAAACCACTGATCAGTCCATTCAAACGCACTACATGAACTATCAGCCACTGCTGTGTGCTCTCATTACCTCCGCTGTCTGAAAACTCCTGTTTTCTGAACGACAGTTTACACATCGTCGTACTATGTGATGACATTTCATCATTTACTGTCTTAGTTTGTAATCCACTGTGTCTTCTTGCTAATAACAACTGTTTTTATCTTCTCTGAAATGATTTTCAACGCATTGTTTTCATTTGGAGCATCCGCGGAAATCTCAGAGCATGTCACGTGACGATTCTGAACGAATCACGTTGTCAGAAATTGGCATCAGCCAATGAGATTGCGCATTTAGCGTTAAATCCGCCCTTTTACTTTCACGATTGGTGGCTCATGAAAAGGAAATGACCATATTTGGATCCGACAGCATTGTACAGCAGAGAGAGAGCTTTCCAACGGTATGTGACATGACAGGGTGCAGACAGCGATCGCGGAGCAGCGCGATGATTTAGAACACCAACTTTTGTTGAATTTAGGCGAAATTTACCGACGCAAACACACAAAGTACAGTAAAATAAAGACCTAAATGTGTATTTCGGACTTTAATTCACCACAAGTCTGAAAGAATACATGTTATTGAAGACAAATAGCACAAAATCTCAAAATTGACCAGTGAAAAAAAAACGATGTTTTTGCCTGCCGTGTCTCGCCCCACAGCATGTGTAGCCAGGCTTAATAATGACAAACACTATTTAGCTGTCTAACCAAGTCACAAAAGGGTTAACTTTTATCTTCGTATCTTTGATGGACTTGAAAGTGAGCAAATGGGTGAACTCTATGCAGTGAGCTGACCAATCAGCTGCCAGCTAGGCTCCGTTACAGTTACACTTCTAGTTTTGCGTCTCTGCACGTTCTTTTGGCGCTTGCACTCGAGCATAGGAGGCTGCATTATCCACTTGGTAAGACGAAAAAACAACATGGATTGAATTAAATAAGTTCTGTAATCATTATTTCTTATACTGACTATACCTTGTTGTGATATAGAGTGTAAGGGAGAGATGTGCCTGAATCCGCTGTTGTCACGGAGCTAAAGGCAGTGAATTCCGCTAAAATGGTGAGTTGTTTATCTGGCGCTAGGCCTCTGAGTTCGCTAGCATTCATGCTAACAGGCCAGGTTTTTGAAACCCATTTGTATTTAACCTAGTCTGCTGAGGTTACTATGAGTTCGCTAGCAGTCATATTAATTGGCTCTAATGGGTAAATCAATACAAAGGTGCTGATTGTGTAAAGCCTGCTGTGTTCATATGTTGATAGGGTAGCAGAATACTGGTTAATGCCTGTGAAACCAACAAATTATTTAGTTTGTGGGTTATAAAAAGAAATGTTACTTTTTCATACTGTCGCTAAATAGTTAGTTTGTTAAATAATGATGTTTAAAAATTGTGATTGATTGTGGATTGTGGTTGCTGGAGTTTTAAGAGGTGAATTTTTAGTGCATTCTCTCCACTGTTACCGGTGCAGAGGGGGATAAATAAGCACGCTAACGCCTTCATGCCTCTAATTTAAAGTGATAAAAGTTGATCAATGTTTATATGCAATTTTATTCTTCATACTGTTAATGTTACTAGGTTTCATGAAACTTGAATTAGAAAAAAATGTGTTCTTATGAAGGATGCAATTTTTGATGTAGATTTACTTTTGATACTAAAGAGAAATTCATATAGTTTTGATACCTAAAAAAGAAACATAAGAGCTGTTCAACGAGAGAGAGATCTTTATATTGCATTCTAGGTGTACTGAAGTATTATCTAATTTTACTTTGTAGTAGCCTGTAGCAGTCCATTTATTCACTGAATGGTAATTGAGAGAAATGATTTGGCCTTATTTATAGGTCAGGTTTTGGTAAAGAGTTGGGAACATCGTGCAGAGATCCTTTCCACGGAGAGATACAGTTCCACGAGGTCCAGACGTTCCCCCAGAGATTCATAGATTCCCAGTCCGGGTGGCTGGGTGGCGAGCCAATCGTGTTGTGACTCTGACTTTAGATGAATTGCCAGGATCATCTTCTGCATCTTCATTGTGGTGGGACAAACACTAACACCAACTGAAAAAAGGGCCCCTACGGTGAAAACTGAACTCTCATCAACAAAGGCAAGTCGAACCAAGGACAAACTGAGCTCAAAGAAGCTGGAAAAAGGTTTTCTTTTTGTTACGTGCGCACTTTATTATTTTAGTTTGTTATTTTTCATAAATGTGTTTTTTTTGTACGTATGTTCCAATCCTGTGTATTTAATACAGGTTTTGTAAACTGTCATTCTGGTGTGGTATTCATTTTTATTGGCATTCAATTCTCAGGCTCTTAACAATTTAGCGTCTTCTGATTTTGGTCCAAATTTTTATTAATGATGACGTCTAAGACTACTTCCGACTATTATATCTATGTACATCATTACTACCACCTCGTAATAAGGGTTACACATGCATGATGTTGAAGTGCTGTTAATCCCTGCAAACCCTCCTTCGTCATTTGAAGCTCTTCAGTATAATTCTGTCCGACAGCCAAGAAGACACGCTTTGACAATAATGAAGTGTAAGTACAGCAGAGTGTTTCCTCTGGACTGCTCTGCTCCTCATTCTCTACTTCCAGCAACTCCATTAATCATAGGCAATTAGACAAGGACTTTCTTGCCTTTCTCATTTTTTTCATAGTGAACAGCAGACAGTGTTCACCTCCACCAAAAATGGCTAAATGTAATACATGTATTTCTAGTAAACAACCTTAAACAGGAGAAAATGTATGCTGTATTACATGAGATAACATGCCAACAATGCTGATGTCAGTCTGTCTATTTGTCTCTTTGGGCCAGAACAACATCACCATCACACCACATATTCATGGTCTTCCAAGGAGGATTCCTGGTCATATTGACCTTTTGTCTAGCAACACCAATTTTTCTTTCCTTTTACCTTCACAGCGCTGTGGAGCTCAGTCTGGCTACACCACAGATGCATTCTGGGATAGGAGGAAAAAAAATGCTCTGGGTTGTTTGTATTTCTTTAAACCGATCACAATCGTTTTGGGCGCGATAAGCTCCGGATGCAGCGATGGTGCCTCTGCAAAATAGTCTCAAGAAGGAACTTGTTTTGGCATAACATTTGCACCCCACAAAAGAAAACGCCACATACAATATTAAATTAAGTTTACTGTTCACACAATATAGTAACGTGAGCTACTTAATTTAGCTTGATACATGGTTAAACCTCATGAGCTCCCATGTGTGTATTTTGACCACAGCAAGCACCCCACTCGGTCCCAAAACGTCCCAGTTAGGTAGTAAATGCCATAAACGTATTCTTTGTAAATCTTTACAACAATCCCTTAAAGAATCAAGCAGGCCTGCCTTGTTGCACGATCCAAATTTTCTACAAAACTTGCCATTGTCGTGTCAAAATGGAATTTTATAAATAACTTTAAGCTCTTAAACTTAAACCCTTGCCCTCTTTTGTCACCAAATTTCATTGCAGTCTATCCAACAGTTGAGACAATTCAGTCATAACAATTAATATCAGCAGCTGGTGGTGGAAGAGGAGAGATCATATTCACTATAATCAATATATATATCTCTATATCTCTATATCTCTATATCTATCTATATCTATATACATCTATATCGAGAGAGAGAGAGAGAGAGAGAGAGAGAGAGAGAGAGAGAGAGAGAGAGAGAGAGAGAGAGAGAGAGAGAGAGAGAGAGAGAGAGAGAGAGAGAGAGAGAGAGAGAGAGAGAGAGAGAGAGAGAGAGAGAGAGAGAGAGAGAGAGAGAGAGAGAGAGAGAGAGATCGGCCACGAATCTACCCTTCACGGCAATGCATGGCAAAAAATGATGTGTAATCCCATATTTTGGCAGAAAATTAACAACTTGCTCAATCAGTCTATTAATGGTGGAATTTTCCTTTAAGTCTAGCTTAGAGCAGCTGCAGCAGCACATATTTCACTCACACACGACACTGTGTACGCTATAAAAAGAACACCTCTGTTTGTTTTACAGTTGCTGCACTCGTAGCCGATCAACGTCGAAAATCACTATCTCCTCCTCCCGCCTGAGGATAAACTCTGCTGACAAGCGTGACCACAATTAAGAGGCGGTTGTGTCCCAGCAGATTGTGCCAAATAAGCAGGTATGGAAAAGAGTTGGACACACTGCACTGCTGTGTCTTCGGTCTAGGTGTTTTTCAAACTGTACTCAGTCATTAGTATTCCTGCCTTACTCAGTGCTCGTGTCTTGTGGGAGGCCTGAAATTAGATTGCCCTGTCTTCCAGAGTGGGCTTACTGCAAAGTTACCAAGAAACCATTCCATACAGAGCGTAATGTAAGTCGCTGGAAATCAGGGGGTTTTGTGGAAAATTCAGTTTTTGGCTGACAGGTCTGAAAATGCCATTATAACGTCTTGCTCAGCATTTCTTAGTGAGAAGTGATGCTAACTTTACTTCCTGAAGATCCTCAGGAGGAACCACCGTACTTAAAAAAAACTGCTAGTGTCTTTCTAATGCTGCTCCATAAAGAGCAGAGGGGCGTCACCACCGCCCAGAATATAATTGGCTGCCCTTTACAGTTCCCGCTGCTTCAAAAAAGAAAGATCCATCTCACCCCGGACACTCTTTGTTTGAACTACCGCCCTCGAACAGACGTTTCAGGACAATTCAAACACGAACAAACAGACTCAGAAGCAGTGTCTATCCAAAATCCATAACTGAACTTAACGCTACTTGAGTATTAAAGGGTAACTACCGTTTTTTACAACCTAAACCCAATTTTTCTATTTCTTTGTGTGTAAGTAACTGATAGGAACAACAATCTTTAAAAATTGGTCCGGTATTAAGCGTGAATGCTGTAACCGGCAGCCACAGACCGGGCTGCAATGTAACCCTATGGGGCAAATGTGCATTGTCAATTTGGTCCACTAAGAGTGGCATTTCTGAACGTAAATACAAGCTGGACAATTGCCTTATTAACTTACATTGTAGCTTGTTTCGCTGCTGCCAACTGCAGCGATCGCGCTTAAAGCACTTCAGCATTGGCTTCACTTTGCATACCTGGAAGCTTCATCCCTTATATTTTCAGTCTATGACAACAACGCACTATAATCCTTTGACAAACTCATGCTTAGAGCATCTTTTCTGTGTGCTGTTTTTATTTATTTTTTTACTTTTCTGTGGATCCACTTTCTTCTCCCTCCTTATTGCTGCCCTTAACTTCCTCAAGCTCCTCGGTATCTGTATACAACTGTGCCAACAGTGAAGGGGCAAACTCCCTGCAACAGCCAGAGGGGGTGAAAAGCTATAATACAAGGAGCTGGTGGATGCTCAGGAAAACAACGCCTTGAAGCACCCAGCTGCTCTGTAGCCACTGCCAAATGTTCCCAGGGACAGGCTGGGATAGTTAAAGTAAAATTACTGCCCCAGCCACCCGAGGGCTCCGCCCCTGTGTTGTTTTGTCAAGTACTACACTTGCAATATTGGTCTTTTTATTTGCCTCATAGGATCTGAGAAACCCAGAAGTACTGTATTGTCTGTTGTGCTGTTTGCCACATCATCAGAATGTGGATAGTGGTAAAGGAGGGGCTCATAGTGATTAACTGCAGTATTGATTTCACAGGGCTCATCAGCCATATCTTTGTAACCCTGGCCCAGAATGTCCTCTTTGAGTTTTCTGGAAAGCAACTGCTCTTAAAGCTCTCATTAAATATCTGTGCCTGTTTGTAAGGGGAGCTTAATTAATCTCATGTGCCAAATACTGTCCTGTTATCTAAAGAGCTAAATCTGGACACTGCAGAGACACTGCTAATGCGTCTAATGTTTGCGTCAAAAGCAGAATTCTCATGGAGAATCTGACACTTGTGCTGACCTTAAACCAAACAAATTTTCAATATTGTAATGAAATCATGAGAGGCTTGCTAAATCTGGGGCGCACTCCTGTCATCTCAATCGTTTGGTGTATGGTCATAAAACTCGAGTCGGTCTTTTTTCCGTCTTGAGGTTCTGACAAAATCAAACGTGTTTGATATTATTGTAAGTTTAAGTCTTGGTAGTGAAGTTAAATCATGTGAACATTGGTTGGTTGGAACATGGTTAAACTAAACACTAAAGAGAGAAAGTTGCCCGATTTTCAAGTCATCCAACGGAGGTTTACTGGCGTGTAAAGAGTCCCAAATCTTTGAAAAATCTTCTAGTCGGTGACTAAAAACTCAGTTTTGAATTATGACAGATTGTCTGTCTGTGAGATGGTGTCTAACTTTAGTCTTTTCAAAGTCTTTTCAGATTATTCTGTATGGTAGGCATTGGAAGTTATTATCAATTAATATATTATAAATTACATAAACTCAATACTCTCATGACCCTCTGACCATGATATAAATAGCTGCAAAGTGGGATGAGCTGCTGGTTCCAGAAGTTGTTTTTCCACACTATTTCCACACTATTTTCTTTTGATAATACCCGCAGTATTACTCAACATAGAAACATGGGGAGCGCTTGGACAGTGCTTGACGTTTCTAAACATCAGTTGGAGTTATTTTTTTTGTTTCTGAGATATCACGTTTTTTCGATTAGTTCAGCATGGTGGATGCCTCTTAAATGTAGAGCCATCTATCATGCTTAAATAAACACATTAATCAGTGTGTAAAACACAAGCACATTTGCATACTTTTGAAAAGTTTTTTTTTTTTTTTTTTCCAGTCTTCAGATATTAGATATTATGTGTTGGGAATCATGGTGAAACAGATAAACATATACAGCAGATTTTTTTGAAAATTCAAAATGCTTTAGTGTTGTAGTTGTTAATAAAACACAGTGTCTCATTTGCAAATGATTATATGATATGTAAAACAGCTTCCCAAGCCAGAGTTTCTAAAGGAAATTTGGTCTTCTCTGAAAAAAGTATTCTGCTTCTAGAGAATAACGTTATAACAAAGTAGGTCAGTGTTGTTCTGCTTAACTGACTGCTATCTCCATACATTATAGTTTTAAATACTGCTGCTAGATAAAATATATCCAAGATAAATTAGGTAGAGAGCAGCAGGTCTGACAGGTGGGGATACTTTGTCCTGAGGCCTTAGCAGGTACACTTCTATTCTCCTGGAAGCTGACCAGGGGAACTGGGCTAAAGCCATTAGCATAATCAAGGCCTTTGCCAAAATGGCTGCCTGTCCTGTGTCCCCTGGCAAAACACAGAACAGCATACGTCCATGAAGTTCCCCTGCCTCCGTGTCAGAAACTCTCAGACGCGACTTTGATCAGAAGGTTTAAAAAGTTTCAAATCCAATGTTCGGATTAGTTCAGGAGCAATATAGGACACATTTAAAGAACATTTCTGTTTACTTTGAACATGATTGTGGTTGAAATTTATGGGCTGAAATATGTGCCACCAGAAACTGAATTTGAATCATTTATATTTGAATTTGAATTGCTAAACTTGAATAATTGCATTAAAAAACCGAATTTGAATCACATAATTTGAAATTGTATTGTTTAATTTGAATCATTGCATTGAAAAACTGAATCCCTTTAGGAAACCTGTGATTTAAACTTCAGCAAGCTTTGACAGTCCGCCCCGCTCCGTCCTGGTTCTGGTTCTCCCGGGATTCCCTTCCCTCCAGCGGACCCAGCAGTACGGCCTGGGCCGCCACCAGATGGTGTCAGTTTTGGCTCCCAGGAAGTGGGCAGTGAGCTCCAGATCCTGCAGCCACAGACGGACTCTGCTGCCCCGCTTAAGCTTCTCTCCGGCCGCCGGAGCAAACGCAGTGGAACTTCCTGCCGAAATCTACGTACTAGTGAAAGATCCTCCCGATCACGACTCTGTCTTTGGCCGGTCCCATCTGGATCAGCGGGGTCCAGCGCAGCGAGGCAGAGCTGTGTTCCTGCCAAGGGGAACAGTACGCTGCCGCCGGCCATGGAACTCTCCATCCCCCGCCGCCGGAACTCAGATTGCAGGTCGAAGGCGGCATATATATATCATAAAACACATTCTCACCTGTGAAATGTTATCCCTTGCTGTTTGTTTTTTTTCATTTCTTTCGTTCGAACATCCATAAACAGCACAACAGTCTGGCATCATCCTGCGCCACTGAACTCTATTGATCTGCGCTCGATTGCTCTTCCTTCATCCTCCAACTACCCGGATGTCAGTCTCAGTAACTTGAAATTGAATTTTGAGAACTGAATCTGAATTTTGAGAACTGAATGTGAAGATATATAGAGAGTTGAATTTTCAGTGATCAAATTTCAGTTCCAACCGAATAAATTCAATTTCAAATTATACAATTCAGATTCAGTTTTTCAATGCAATGATTCAAATTAAACAATACAATTTCAAATTATGTGATTCAAATTCAGTTTTTCAATGCAATTATTAAAGTTTAGCAATTCAGTTTCTGGTGGCACATATTTCAGCCCATAGAAATTCCTCACTGTTCAGCGTTAGGGGCAAACACTGCGCTGTTACTGGTCTTTGCTTCTCATTGAAAGAAAATGTGGCCCCCACTCAGACTAAATCGAGACAGCTGCACATTGCAAATATTTCTATCCTAAAATTGTCACTGTTAAAACTATGCCGAATTAGCCGTTAGCAATATGGTGGCCAATGTCAATTAGTTTTTAGCAAATTGTAGGTAGATGTAGAGTTTATCTGACATTAGTGAGTCACTTTACTTCTACTGCCTCTTGCTACTGTCACACAGTCACTCAAACACCAGTCACCCATTTCGTCTTTCTGGTTAGTCTGATGCAACGGAAGTATATTGCCAGGATAAAGCCTGGCATAACACACCGAATGTCTTTGCCCTGCCGCTTCTGCTTTCTGTGTGTTACCGTTCGCAAAACATATTTGTTACAGGTAACAACACCAAAGTTTGAGTTTGCAAGCTACACGCTGAAAATGGCTGTTTTAGAAGAAAATTTGGATCGTGCAACAAGGCGGGCCTGCTTGGTCCTTTCAAGGAATGATTGTAAAGATTTAATAATTTATATCTTACTGGGACATGCTAGCACATTTGCCCACCACTTTTGGAAAAACACTTTTACACCGGGCAAGATAAAGACATGGATAAAACAATTGCTGCTTGCCAATTCTCCATCGTATATGAATGATAGGTGGGGAGCCATCTGGCAAATGCCAACATTTTGGCACTGATTAGAGAGGATCGCTATGGACGAAATACGCACGCCGATACACTGGCAATAGCAAACCACGTTTAACCATGTATCCAGCTAATTGGAAAAATGTATAAGCTAACATTACTGTTTTGTGTGAACAGCTGACTTCATTTAGAGTTTTATTTTATGTTTTTTTTTTTTTTTTACACCAAATGTTACACCAAAACGAGCATTATTTTTTTTCCTATGCCAGAATTTATGTGTGGTGTAATGCCTGGCAATGCAAGACCATTGCTGGGTGACCAGTGTATTTAAAGAAAAAGAAAACTGTCAGTATCAGTCCTTAACAGACACTAAATAACTACTCAAACTTATTATTAACTCGGCTGACATTTCATTTGAATGTCATTTGGATGCTGTGCCCCTCTTCTCCCTCCTAAACATTCCCAATTGAAACAGTCAAATTACTAATTTGTGGTTGTGATGCGTTCTAATTAAATGTGATTAGTCATGCTGTTACAGATTCCCGGCTATTGTTGAGGTATCTCAGCCAGTCTGCAAGGGACATGTCATCTTCGCTGCAATAAACCGTCACATCTTTCAGTAATGGAGAGACAGTGACAGTTTGACAGGGCTGGGCTTATTGTTGCTGAAATGTCAGCAGGGCACGCTTGCTTTTTGATTTAGAATCAACTTCTTTGTCATGTGGTCAGGCCTCCATGAGAACGTGTCGTATGTCTCTCTCTGGGGTTGTTTTTTTTCTTTGATTTTTTCTCGAGGTGCGCTCTTTTACCAGAGCAATACGCAGTGTGACAGCTCATTATCTGAGTACAGCCAGAGGGTCAGGGGCAGCTTTAACTGTTTAACAGACGATCCTCTGCAGTGGATGGCCCAGAAAACATATATAGTTGATTAAAAAAAACGTTGGCTTCAATCTCAATATTTTAACATCATTGTCACTTTTTTTTTAGCACAGATTAACTCATATATGTTCAACCATCATGTATGGCAGTAGTGCAAGTTATTTAACCCATTTTCAGTTAATCAAATTACCCAAACCAAATGACATGCAGTACACCTGGGGCCCTGAGGTCAAAAGATAAAAATGCAAACCAACATCACGCTGCTTTATGTTTTATGTGTGTGTGTGTGTGTGTGTGTTTTGTCATATCTCTTTATTTGATGCATGTTAATGAACAAGACACGGAGTACATGCATGTAAACATGCCGGATTATAGCCAAGGGCTAATTTCCATCCGTAGTCCCACGGGCTAGGATTACACAGCTCACAAAAACATTACAAAATAAAATTAACATCTACAGTCAATTCAAGTCAAAATTAGCTAAATCCTATATACAATATTTACACAAGACTACATTCAACTTCACAAACACTCATCCATATATACATTACAAAGTAAAACAATGTAAAAGGATAAAACATACATACTAATGTGTGCAACTTTGATTTTCCCATAGCCATTTCTTCAACTGGACTTTAAACGAGCTATATGTAGTGCATTCTCTTAGTGTTAGAGGAAGACTACTCCACAGGTTTTATCTATCTATCAGTGCGAACAGATCACCCGTGGGACACTGCATACTAGCAGCATGGCTAAATGCTAGCACCATGGGGGAACACAATGGAAACACAAACAGGTCATTTGTGGGGTCTTTTTAAGTCCTCAGACAACAAACAGTCTCACTGTGCTTTAGAACATAACCGCTGAGAAACCATCAGAAAATACATTTTTAATACTCTCTCTTTTTCTATTTGTCTTTTTTTTAAATGAGTCGGGAAGCCGACAGAAAAGCCTAACTTTACATTTAATGTTACAAAACAAAGAGAAATGTTCTCCCCTTATCCTAAAATTGTCATAAATGGATGTGGGAGTACTTCCTTGCTTTATAAATAAAATGGTCGGTGAGTTGAAGCATCAACGCTCCGTGTGTTTGACCAATCAGTGACGGCCATACCTGCAAACCCCACCCTGAAGGTTCCTGTACTTTCAGAAAGTACTACCCCCACGATAAGGGGCTTTTAAAGAAATAAAGTCCCCAGAACTTTATTTAGACCCTGTCTAAAAAGACAGCAGGGACCAGGACCAGTCCAGTTCCCTTTTGGCTGGGTAAAGTCAAGCCTTTCAATGGAAAGAAACAATGGCTGATTTCCTCTCCATTTGACCACATAGTCCACCCCCAAACACACACCAACACTCACACACAGTTCAATCTTCTGGGAGTTTATAGGTTGCCTTTTAAATCTGCCCTCTGTGCTCTCGAGGATGTGAAGGGCTTAAAAAAAATGGACTGCCTCTCAGAAACAATGAGAGTTTCTTCGGCTCTGACAAAGATCAATGTTGGCCGCGAGCGAGGGAAGCGCAGTCCGTCTGCCAGCCGGCTGCACTGCTGCTGTGGCCTCTTATAGACAAACAAATCCACAAAGCAGTCACTCACAGTTTTTCTACATTGAGTATTTTTCATTTTCATTTAATATTTGACTGGATTATGTTGATTTTTCTGTTATATTACAGTTTTACACCCAATCAGAAGTAAGACCTGGCACTGGTATTTTCTGTGCTATTTTTTTTCATTGGATGAACATATTTTATGAACTTTTGATTGGGTGGCCAAGACGCATGTTTCCCCTAGCTACTGCCAGCCTTGCTTGTAACAAATTATCCATTCACCACTTGCTGCTTTAACCAGACTGTATTGCTGTTTAGTGCTCCATAATAGTCCAAATCAAATTGGAACGAGATACTTAAAAGCCAGAGAGTCACATTTCAGCCATTGTCTTGTCTTCTAAACAACTGGAAGGATAATTAGAGAGAATAGAATAGTCTTTATTATCATCGTACATGTACAACGAAATTGGATGCAGTCCTATCAGTGAAAAGCATCAGCAAAAGAGCAAAACGGGTGAATAAATACATGGATAAAAAGCGTGTAAGTATATCAGCTATGTAACTATCGAATGAAGACGTCCCCACTCTTCGGTCCACAGTCAATCAGCGCTAAAATTTTTCCGCCATCAATGTGTCACTATAAAATATAGAAAAAAGAGACAGAAGATTGTGAAAAAAAGGAAAGATCCAAAAACACAAACATAGCACACATACATGACGTTCACTGCATCTTTAAAGGGTAACTACCATTTTTTTTCAACCTGGACCCTATGTTCCTATGTTTTTGTGTCTAAGTGACTGATGGGAACAACAATCTTTGACATTGGTCCAGTATTAACATAAATTATATCTAATTTCCAGCAGGGGCGACTACACTGGTTGCAAAAGAGAAGTCTATTACAATAGAAGTCTATGAGGGAATGACCCTACTTCTCTCTTGATTTATTAGCTCAGTAAACATTTTCATATCAAGTTTATGGTCTCAATTGCTAGTTCAAGTCTTCTTCAATACAGCATGATGTTCATTTTGTAAATTATGGTCCCATTTATTTGAAAATACACAATAAAGCAGGGGATTGTTTAGGACCTCACAATCAGGAAAGAGGCTTAGCAATGCTAACCATGCTAACACTGTGGACATTAAAATAGACAGAACTTGTTTTTAGGTGTTGTCTGTGTTTGAACTTGACCATCTCACTGTGTTCAATTCAAAGTTAATTGGAATATTTGGTCTCCTAAAAATGTCTTGTTCAGCGTTCTGCCAACCCAGCTGTCTAGCTAGCACAAGCTGGAAACTTAAGAGAAAGTCCGTGATTTTCAACCACAACAACTCTGTGTTCTGCTGTACATGCCACTTAACAACACCAGTACCCGGCGGTTCTGCGTTTACCTGCCAGTAACACTCTGCTGGATGACTTGCATCAGAAGTATTAAAAAATCATCGACTTTCCCTCTTTTAGCATTTAGATTAGCGCAGCACCACTAAAACCGTAAACAACACTGACTTAAGGGGTTTTTACAGTTCTGCAGAGGCCCCACGCAGAGCTTTCGCCGTAGCCTACGCCGTGGCCTGTTGTTTTATACTTGTGCGCTGGAGTGTGCGTCCAGCGGGCATGTGTGTGTGTGTGGGGAGTGTGTTTTGGAGCGAGGAGGAAGTGAGAGAGTGATGGCGATTAGCTCCGGAGCTAGTAGCGACTCTAGTCATAGTGAGAGAAACAAAGTGTCTCCTCTGTTCTTTCTGACCACGGTGGGAAATCTGGAGCTGGAAAAGTTAATCCTCTCCTTGATTTCATGTTGTTTATGGAGAAGGAGAACCAGGAAATGAGTCAGGGGAAATGCAACGCTACCAAGCCACGGCCGAGCGACGTCCGTCGCTGCGACGCGTAGTTACATTTTTTGAGAGGTGCACGTCAGGCGCAGGGTCCAGCGTAGACGCAGAAGGGTCTGCGTCTACGCCGGACCCTGCGCCGTCGATTCTACGCACGAGTATAAATTAGGCTTTAGTAGTGTCATTCTCCCCAGCTCCGCTCTTTTGCCCAAATAAGGTCACTTCTGGCACATTTCCTCATTATACAAATCTTGTTTTGGGCCACTTGCTGAAACAGCCCCATAAAAATAATACCTCTTGAAACTTAAGCTTTGAGCATAATTGCTCTAATGTCAGTTTGGACTTTCTTCACTGATGTCTGCCTTCCTATCCAATATGTTAAGATGACATGTATAACTAGTTTTCATAGCATTTGTTTTTTATCGCTTGTCTGTGATCTTTTGTTTGAGAAATCAAAAATGTACCACAAATACAAAAAGATAAATGTGGACAAACCGAGACAAAAACTGCAGTGACGCATTTTCCGATTTTGTGGCGATTGCTGGCCTGGCCTCGGTGATAGAGAGTCAATATCACTCATCCCTATTCTCTTCCTGTTTTTTGGCAGGGGCATAACTGCTGAGCTGTGGCCACTGTGTCCACAGGGGCGAACGGGCAAGGCAGCGGTAATGAGAAGCACAGCCTCTCTTCTCTCCGCTCTAAATTACCCTGCCGAGGCTGGAAGAGGGTATAGGTGGAAGAAAGACACCCCCAGGCAGAGTCATGCTTGTTTTCCCACTCAATCACCGCACATTAACATCTTAAAACACAGTGCCGGCTTCCGAACAACTAGACACAAATGCTGCTACTCAGCAATTAAAGGCATGCTTGTAAAGAGTTGACAAATGGCTGCCTCCTCACTGATTTCTTGGACTCCTACTCGCTTTCTATAGAGAGGCGAAGTCCCTCCCCTTTCCCGTGGATCTCATGGGACCTTATTTCAGAGGAAATTTGTAGCATATTGTAGGGAATGTTGTGAAGAAAGTCTCAATTTGTTGTAGGTTTGTTGTAGTACCACTTAGTTTTGTGTGAAACCGCTCAGTGAGCTACATAATTCAATTTTTCAATTAAATTTTATTTATAGTATCAAATCATAAAAAGGGTTATCTCGAGACACTTTACAAATAGAGTAGGTCTAGCCCACACTATAATTCACAAAGACCCAACAATTCTAGTAATTCCCTCAAGAGCAAGCATTCAGTGTGACAGTGGCGAGGAAAAACTCCCTTTTAGGAAGAAACCTCGGCAGACCCAGGCTCTTGGTAGGCGGTGTCTGACGGAGCCGGTTGGGGGTGTTATGAACAGTGGCAATAACAGTCACAATAAAGATAATGGATCAGTGACTAGAAAAAGTAGTCGTAGTAGTTCATGCCATATCAGGGCACAGCAGGGCGTTACAGGATGTAGCATGGCACAGCAGAGCAAAGCTGGACATGCAGCAGGGTGCAGCAGGATGCAGCAGGACACTTCAGGGCACCGTAAAGAGTAGCACGGTGTAGCAGGGCGTGGACTCGAAGCAAGACCACGGCAACAGCTGCATCCATGATCTTGGTGCCACTCTAATCCAAGGAAACATGCTGGGCGAGAAAAAACATAAGGACTCTGGGGAATAGGAGCTAGGTTAGTAACAAGCATGTCTGGGACATGGATGCACACAAATGGGAAGAGAGAGGAGAGAGAAGCTCAGTGTGTCAAAGGAAGTCCCCCGTCAGTCTAAAACTAAAACAGCATAACTAAGAAAGACAGGCTAAAGAGAGGTGCCTCGTCGGGCTAGAACTCTCCCCAACCGGATCGGGCTGTACTGGCCTGCCCCCCTCTACTTTGATTATATCATTGATTATATGGTAGATGAATCTAACGACTATGAAGAGAAGCAGAGAAAAGAAGGGGTGCCGTGTCTGCAGCTATAAATCCTCCCCCGCCGGTCTAGGCAAACGCTGCAACTCCTCACTCCCTAACTATAAGCTTTATCAAAGAGGAGAGTTTTAAGTTTACTCTTAAATGTGGTGACGGTGTCTGCCCCCCGGACCCAGACTGGGAGCTGGTTCCACAGGAGAGGAGCCTGATAGCTGAAGGCTCTGGCTCCCATTCTACTTTTAGAGATTCTAGGGACCACAAGTAACTCGGCATTCTGGGAGCGCAGTACTCTAGTGGGACAGTAAGGTACTATGAGCTCTTCAAGATATGATGGTGCTTGACCGTTTAGAGCTTTGTAGGTCAGGAGGAGGATTTTAAATTCAATCCTGAATTCTACAGGAAGCCAATGCAGATAAGCTAATACAGGAGAGATATGATCTCTTTTCTTAGTTCTTGTCAGAACACGCGCTGCAGCATTCTGGATCAGCTGGAGAGTCTTAAGGATTTTATTTGAGCATCTTGATAATAAGGAATTACAGTAGTCCAGCCTGGAAGAAACGAATGCATGGACTAGTTTTTCAGCATCGTTCTGAGACAATATGTGCCTAATTTTGGCAATGTTACGAAGGTGAAAAAAGGCTGTTCTTGAGGTTTGTTTTAAGTGGGCGTTGAAGGATATATCCTGATCAAAAATAACTCCTAGATTTCTGACAGTAGTGCTGGAGGCTAGGGCAATACAGGGCAGTAACTATATCTTTGGATAATGAGGTTCAGAGGTGTTTAGGGCCCAGCACAATCACCTCAATTTTGTCTGAGTTTAACATCAGAAAATTGTAGTTCATCCATGCTTTTATATCTTTGATGCATGCTTGGAGTTTAGTTAACTGACTGGTTTCGTCTGGCTTAATTGATAGGTATAGTTGGGTGTCATCCGCATAACAATGAAAGTTAATTGACATTCAATTAAAAAGTTAATTGAATGTTTCCTAATAATATTGCCTAGGGGAAGCATATACAAGGAGAATAGAATTGGTCCAAGCACTGAGCCTTGTGGAACGCCATGGTTAACTTTAGAGTACCTGGAGGATTTATCGTTAACATTAACAAATTGAGATTGATCAGATAAATATGACTTAAACCAGCTCAGTGCGATTCCTTTAATACCAACTAAGTGTTCCAGTCTCTGTAACAGGATGGTATGGTCAATAGTGTCAAAGGCAGCACTAAGATCTAGTAAGACAAGAATGGAGACAAGTCCTTTGTCTGAAGCAGTTAGAAGGTCGTTAGTAATTTTCACCAGTGCCGTCTCTGTGCTATGATGCATTCTAAATCCTGACTGAAAGTCGTCAAATAAGCTATTGCTATGTAGAAAATCACATAACTGATTGGCGACTACCTTCTCAAGGATTTTGGAGAGGAAGGGAAGATTAGATATAGGTCTATAGTTGGCTAAGACCTCAGGATCGAGGGTGGGTTTTTTCAGAATAGGTTTAATCACAGCTACTTTAAATGACTGTGGTACATAACCTGTTAATAAAGACATTAATCATATATAGTAATGAAGTGTTAACCACGGGTAACGCTTCTTTAAGTAGCCTCGTTGGGATGGGGTCTAAGAGACAGGTAGATGGCTTACCTGAAGAGACCTTTAACATTAATTGTTGAAGGTTTATAGAGTAAAAGCAGTCTAAGTATATGTCAGGTCTTGTCGTTCCTTCTAGCAGTCCTGCGTTTGAAGGTGAACTGTTAGAAGTTGAGGGCAAGAGGTGATTAATTTTATCTCTAATTGTTATAATTTTATCATCAAAGAAGCTCATGAAGTCGTCACTACTCAGAGCTATAGGAATAGATGGCTCAGTAGAGCTGTGACTGTCTGTCAGCCTGGCTACAGTGCTGAAAAGAAACCTTGGGTTGTTCTTATTTTCTTCTATTAGTGATGAGTAATAGTCTGATCTGGTATTTCTGAGGGCCTTCCTATAGGTTTTCAGACTGTCTTGCCAATCTAAACGAGATTCTTCCAGTTTGGTGGAACGCCATTTAATTTCAAGTTTTCGCGAGATTTGTTTTAATTTGCGAGTTTGGGAATTATACCAAGGTGCTAGTTTCCTTTGCTTCATCTTGAGGGGAGCAACAGAGTCTAAAGTCATCCGTAGGCAGGCCGTAGCACTGTCTACAAAATTATCAATTTGGGGGGGGACTGAAGTTAACAAAAAGGTCCTCTGTTATATTAAGGTACGACATTGAGTTAAATGCTGCTTAAATTTAGCTATAGCACTGTCAGATAGGCATCTAGTGTAGAAGCTTTTATCTAATTTTGTATAGTCGGGTAGTAAGAATTCAAAAGTTATTAAGAAATGTTCTGATAATAAAGGATTCTGTTTGTATTAAATCTTCAATTTCGATGCCGTATGCCAGCACAAGGTCGAGGGTGTGGTTAAAACAGTGAGTGGCCTTATGCACACTCTGACTGAAACCAATTGAATCTAATAGTGAGTTGAAAGCAATACTAAGGCTATTGCTGTCAACGTCCATGTGAATATTAAAATCACCTACAATAAGTATTTTGTCTGATTTTAGGACTAAACATGATAAAAACTCTGAGAATTCAGATAAAAATTCTGAATACGGACCTGGAGCTCGGTAAACAACAACAAATATAATTGGCTGTACAGTTTTCCATGTTGGATGTTGAAGATTAAGAACAAGGCTTTCAAACGAGTTATAATTTAGTTTAGGTTTAGGATTCATTAACAGGCTTGAATCAAATATGGCTGCAACTCCCCCTCCTCGGCCTGAGCCTCGTGGAATTTGAGTATTAAATATCTCGTATGACTTTTATCTGTGGGAATTTCCCTTTGTTTTCTATGAGCAAACAAATACAAACAATAAGGGGATGGAATTATTGTTAAGTGGGTGGGGAGAGGGGGTTAGACCTTTAGTGCGTAACTTTTTGATATTCAGCTCCACACAACTCTCTCTGGATCTCTCAGTATGACTATGTTCAGAACATGGTGTCATCCGGCTACTTTCGCGCACAGAAAATCAAGCCAAGATAATTACCTCTTCTGAAGAGTCCATCATGTTTTTTTTTTCATGGTTACAAGCATCTGCGTGGAGGAGGGGTGGGGGTGGTGCGCAATCACTGAAGGCTTGTATAATGTGGATGCAACAACAGCTTTATTGTCATTACTTAGAATTCTTCATGGGGGCGACAGAATCTATGCACTATAACCTAAACAGTAACAAATTAAGTTATTGGTTGCATTTCTGGCAGGAAGTTTTACACTCAATCACAATAATGATGTTTACACATAACTCAGAATTCACAGACAATTGAGTGATATCCATGCAGTTGTGGTCTTGAAATAAAATCCTGAGTCCTCTTTATCTGAGACCGAGAAGGTTGATTCCGAGATGAGACAGAGACCTTCAAAAAGCCTTGCGACCAATTCCGATCTTTAGTATTACCTAACATTATATGAAGCAGATGTACGGTGATATTTCTTGATAAGCTCTCTGCCCTGTATGTGTATTGTTTCCTGGTATAACAGAACTTCAAATCAGATGCATAATGTTTCCTCAGCCCTCTGAGAGTACAGCCTGTACGGGATCAGACATTTGAAAAGGATTACCATAATGTTGAAAAATATTCCAGGAGGATTCTCATACATCTCTCTCACCAGCTCTCTCTTTACACGATACAATAAATGCCCTTTAATAGTCTTATCCTGCGTTGTAGCAAGGAAAAGGTCAGGAGTAAAATTCTGCCTGACACCGGAGGTTTTTGTGGGGTAATTTAAAGACATGTCAAGAAAGACCTTTTGCCTGGTGAGCGGAGAAACGTTCCATATTTATGACGCCTCTGTGTGAAGGGTATTAGACGAATAAGTGAGAGGGTGCTCTCTGAGTTGTAAAAGAAAAGATGTGCATATACCTCAGCGGCTCAGTAAAGGTTCAGGATCACACCAGAGAGGATCCTGAATCACAGACTGAAGGGAGCTCAATGTCCAAGACGTGTTGGAAATGTAGATAAACAAGACAGAGATCAAAATCAATATAGCTTCATGCCCCTTTGATAAGAGCAAAAAAGAGCGTCTCCACTGCCAGTGAATTTCAGATTGACTCCGTCGACTTCAGAGTGTTGGAGCTTTGATATGTTAGTGAACTACGGTATCTTAAAGGAGAAACTGTGCTAAAGCTTTTGGGGAAACTCAGTATTTTCTGTAGCTGTCTGTGCTGTGTCAGACAATCTCCATGCTTGTCTCCATGTCTTCATGCTTCGCTTTCTGAGGAAACTTTACATACACATTCTGATTGGTGGACTTGCTCATGTTCTCGAATGCAGACTTACCTGCCAAAAGCAAAAAATAAAACCCAACACATTCTCACTTTGAACGCGTCAAAAACCGACCCCAGGTCAGGGGCCTTTGGCGTTTGTTACCGACGCAAAAAGTCTCCTTTAGTAAGTAAGTAAGTAAGTAAGTAAGTAAGTACAATTTATTTATAAAGTGCTTTTCACAGATAAAATCACAAAGTGCCGTACAACAGAATAGGTAGAACAAACAGTATAAAATGCATATACATATATCAAAAGAAAGGGACGCTAGTGAGAACCCATCAACCAAAAGCTTTCCTAAATAAGCAAGATTTCAGATCCTTTTTAAAAGAGACAACAGAGTCAGCCAGACGCATGGACAAAAGTTCCACAGTCTGGGAGCAACAGACTGAAAAGACCGGTCCCCTCGGGTCTTATAACGAGTCTTAGGGACTGCAAGCAAATTTTGGTCAGAGGACCGAAGAGTCCGGCTAGGGAAATACGGCTTCAAAAGGTCTCGGATATACTGTGGGGCCTGACCGTTTAAGGCCCTGAAAGTCAGCACTAAAATCTTAAAGTCGATCCTGAATTTTACAGGGAGCCAATGGAGAGCCGACAAGACTGGAGTGATATGAGACCTTCGAGGGGCACCTGTTAAAAGTCTAGCAGCAGAATTTTGAACAATTTGCAGTTTGTTCAAAGCAGACATATTCAGACAGGTAAACAGAGTTACAGTAGTCAAGTCTTGTTGATATGAAAGTGTGAATTATCATTTCCAGGTCATTTGACAACAATTTGCGAATTTTAGAGATGTTCCTAAGATGATAAAAGCAATTTCGGACGAGCTGTTTTGAGTGTGTCTCCAAAGATATGGCCTGGTCAAACATAACCCCCAGGTTTCTGAGGCTGGGTTTGACAGAGGGGCCCAGGGAGCCAAGGTGCTGTTTGATCAACGTGATCTTATGGTCTGGAGCAAAGATCAGCGTTTCAGTCTTGTTTGAATTTATCTGCAGATAGTTAGTGGCCAGCCAGTCTTTGATGGAGGACGCACACTCTAGGAATAGAGACAAACGATGAAACTCAGCATCATTAAAGGAACAATACAACTGGACATCGTCGGCATAGAAATGATATGATACATCCTTGAAACAACCAATAATTTGACCAAGTGGCAAAATGTACAGTAAAAACAAAATAGGACCCAAAACGGACCCTTGTGCCACTCCGCAGGACAAATTTGTTACATCAGACTGTACATTGTTTATAGCAACGTTAAAGGTTCTGTCATGTATATAGGACGAGAACCACTGAAGGACAGTTCCTGATAAGCCCATCTCATTATGAAACTGATTGATCAATATACTGTGATCCACAGTGTCAAAAGCAGAAGTCAAATCAAGTAGTACAAGTACAGTGTAGCGGCCAGAGTCTGCTGCCATCATCACATCACTAGAGACTTTGATAAGGGCTGTTTCAGTGGAGTGTAATTTTCGGAAACCAGACTGAAAAGTATCGAACAAGTCATGCTGCTCCATAAAGGAGGTCAGCTGGCATGCCACGACTTTTTCCAAAATTTTGGAGATAAATGGAAGTTTTGATATGGGCCTGTAGTTTTTAGGTTCTGAAGGGTCAAGATTGGGCTTTTTAAGGATCGGGTTTACCACAGCATGTTTGAAGTAGCTGGGAACTGAGCCAGATCTAAGTGACAGATTAATTATTTTTTCCACACAGGGGCCGACAATATCAAACGTTTTCAACAGTAGAGTTGTTGGGACAATGTCGGCGGGGCTCGAAGACGGTTTCATATTTCCTGTTATAGTCGTTACATCCTGTAGGCTGACAGGAGTGAAGGACGACCAAGATGACAGGTAAAAACTCAGTAGAACAAACACTAATGAGTGGAGAATTAACACTGGCCCTAATGTCATGTACTTTGTTCACAAAGAACGACAAAAAGTTGTTACAGTCCTCTTGTGTGTACACCGGCACAAAAGGAACTGAAGGTGCAGTAAGATTCTCAATGGTGTCAAACAAGACTTTGGGATTTTTCTTATTTCCTGACACAAGGTTAGAAAAATAAGATGAGCGAGCCTGCTTCATCAATTCATTCAGATCCAGCATCATGTCTTTTAAATGGAGTCTATGTACTTCTAATTTAGTGGCTTTCCACAGGCGCTCTGTCTTCCGACATTTTCTCCTAAAACTACAGATGTTATCATTTATCCAAGGGAGGGCCTTTTTCTGTGACCCAGAAATCTTTTTAACAGGCGCTACCATATCCAAAACTGACAGACAGTGGTTGTTGAAACTTTCCACAAATGAATCAACATCATCACATTCAACAAAGGAGCGAGAGTCAAAAGAGGCAGAGAAATCACTAGGTGTTGTCTCACTAATGATGCGTTTAAACAGTAGGCATTGTGGTAAGTGACAAATTAAAAGAAATACAGCAATGGTCACTAATTTGAAAATCGTCAACACTCAGATTATCAATGTTTAGGCCATAAGAGAAAACCAGATCTAACGTGTGGCCTTTTTTATGCGTGGGGCCGGAAACATGCTGTGCAAAATTGAAAGAATCCATAATAGTCAACAGATCAGCTGCAATCGAACAAGAGGGATCGTCAATATGCAGATTAAAGTCCCCAAGGACTAAAACGCGATCTAGTTTGATGATAGTCGTTAAAAACTCAGAGAAATCGTCAAGAAATGCACGTGCAGGACCAGGAGGTCGCTAAACTAAAACACAGTAAAAGGGGTGTAATTTCCCAACCTTACACATCTGCAGCTCAAAGGAGTTGAACGAAGCGGTGACCATCAAACTGCAGCCGAAAGAATCCCGAAAGACCAGCGCAAGTCCGCCTCCACGGCATGCCAGCCGAGGAGTCCCAAACACGGAGCAGTCCGGGGGGCATAGTTCTTTAAGATGAAAGTGCTCGTTTTCTCGCTGCCATGTCTCCGTAATGAACAGAAAATCCAAGTTCTCCTTAGTGAAAAGGTCATTCAAGATAAAAGCCTTGCTCGCAATGGAGCGCGCATTGAGAAGTGCCATCCTGGTAGAGCGCGTGCGTGACAGGGGCTGGCCTGGGACATGCTGGGTGGCATGATCCGTCAGACAGGTAACCAGGCAAAGGACACGCTGGCAGGGCGTGCGATGGCAAGCAGGCCGAGAGGGGAAGATCAGGTCGGCGGCGCTCCGCACAGGCGATGGCACACGGACCGCGTCCCGATCGGACTCCCAGACCGGAACCAGCCTCAGGCACCGCTCACTCCCCGGAGCATTGGATCCGTTCGGCCCAGATAAAAATCCACGGGATCGCCACTTTCTCCTCCAGACTTGGACCCCCAGCCCTGAATCCCTGCTTCCTCCTCTTGCCACGGCGTCGGGTAAGCAACAGGTTTTCCGGCGATGATGCGTGGCACTCCGGTTTTGGAGGGAAAAACTCAGAAAATCTGTCCGAGGTAATACAAAAGTCCTGCATATGTGCCTTAATATTGAGCAACGTGGCCCGATCATACTGTATCATTGCAGAGACATAACTGGTGGTTGATAGAGTTGACACAAGGAAAATCCCGAGGAAAATTACACATATATGGGAGAGCAGAGAGGTGACCAATGCATAGCCAAACACAGGCGCCATCTTGTCTACCATCCTAAAGCGTCTCAGTCAGACGCATGGGGCTTTCAACTCCAATTCCAATGTAATCCCATCCGCAGCGATATTTGACGCTTGTGGGTAACACTATGGCGTCATTTTTGGACACGCTTGGTCGGGACTCTTGGCGTCATTTTTTAACATTCTGGGTTGGTACAGATTTGGCATCATATTTCAACGTGCGTGGTAAAACCACTTAGTTAGGATTAGGGTAAAATCGTGGGTAGGGTTAAAAAATGCACGTTTAACAGACATGTAAGACAAGAACGGGACATGAACCAGGATCTCCTGAGTGAAAGTTCTGTGTTGTTTGACCCATCCACCACCCCAACCTGCCTCCTTATGCAGATTTTCGGTCTTTCGTACTACTCACTACAGTTGTCTCTCTTAATAATACGTTATCTTACACCGCTGCGATCGAGCTGCTGCTATGCCTGGTGCGTTCCATACAGACGCTAAAGGGGGATTTTTGCGTCGGTATCTGATTCTGAGAGCCACTGACCGAGCATCAGTGTTTGACGAGTGGGGAATGAGAACGGGATTTAAAACCAAGATGTCTGTTATTGTCTTAATGTTGTCATATTGTGCAGAAAATACAATTTGTATAATTGTATAATTAGTGTTTATCCTGCTTACAGACATGTAGCAGATGGGTGACGGTTGCTCTTTTTTCTACATAAGGATGCAAATTTCTTAACAGTTCATCTTGTTACTCACTAAAACTTGGTTGTATCATGCCAATAGGGTGTCTATTTGTGTTTGTCACACAAACTAATTTCCATGCCTTGTTTGCTGTGATGCACACTTAGACCTCCCCAAAATCACCAACACATTTTTACAGTTCTTTTTCAGTTAAATACCCGTTTGCTTCGTAAAAGACACCCAAAACAAGTTTTGAGAGCGAGGACGGTCACAATTACAGTAACACATAATACAAACCTTATATGTGATATTCTGACAATATCATATGGTGGCCCTGAAGTGCGAAACACGACAAAACAGAAACTACAACTTGTGTCTCCGTTGCATCTAATGGGGCGTAAGCATGACCTAAAAGCGTTTATTAATGCGTCAAGTTAATTTTTTCTACAATATGCACGTAGACATGAGGTAGATGCCCAATAAAACACGACTGCTTTATCAACCCGGTCTCACGGCAGTTTGTGAAATGGTCACATTATTTTGATCTATTGATTTGTGTAGAGGGACACGTTTTTCTTGTTTATTTCGTGGTGGTCACCATGAAATGGGAACGTGACCATTTCACGAACTGCCATGTGTTCTGGGGGATGCAACAACGGGGAAATGAAATGCCACACGCCGGCGACAACAATGGGACGCACCGCCACACATGGGACGCAATCCCTGGTCTCTTAGGGACAAGCGACAACAATGGGTCTCCATGGTGAAGTCCTGCATTGGTTACCCCATCCACCACCCCAACCAACCTCCCTGCGCGGATTTTCACCTTTTCAATATTACTCGCTACCGTAATCATTCTGTGATTACGAAAGATGCTTCCTATTGAAATACATTAGTTTAAAATTCGTGCTTGCCACCACAAAAAAATAAACACATGAACGTGTCCCTGTACACAAATCAATAGATTAAATAACGTGACCATTTCACGAACTGCCATGAGACTGGGCTGGCTTTACAGTCCTATCTTCACACTCCGAAAAAAACAACCTGATATGTATTCTATCTATCCTCTTGATCCGTGACCATTGACCCTGTCAAATAAACTAATACAAAAATATACATATAAAAAACAATTATTGTGAAATTAGTATAAAAATAAGTTTTGATATGAAGAGGGCTCTCTGTATTAACCCAACTTGCAGAATTTTCTGAATTAGAAAGCATGAAACACTAACTTGAAGTATGTTTTATGTAACCCAGACTTATAATACCAAACTTTCTTTTTGACTGATGTTATCCTGTGGCTGCTTCACAGTGCTGTAATGCTCTCTGACAACAGTTTCCAGTTAATGGCAAGCAGGGCAAATATAGGCTTTAAAAATAGGCGCTGTTGGCGAAGCTGTATGTATGTACAGCTCTCCCTCCCTCCCCGGTGATGGAAGCATCCTGACAGGCCTCGGGGCCTTGCAGCGTCTCCCGCTGACCCCCTCAGCAAAAGCGGCTTTTTGTTGTGAGGATGTGCTGTGCACCGCCTGACGGTAGCACATCCGTTCCCCGCGCCTCGTCTTCACACATCTGAAAGAAAAAAAGCCATTTGATTTATGCTCAGCTCCCTGCACTGCTCTTCCAGCTATTATTTTTAGATGTAATTTTTCTACTCCGACTCCACTCAGAGTGCTACTGCCCACATATTGATCAGCTGTTCAGCTAACCACGGAGGAGTTGCACTAAGTAGATGAGTTGAGTTATGAAAACATATGTGGATGGAGATGGAGTCATAGACAGCAGTCACTGCGCTCTCTGTCAGGAGTTTGAGGAGTTACAGATATTGCATAAAAACGGGTTTTAAAACTGGTTATTGAATAAAGTTAGTCAAGCATTAACTAATATTAACAAGTATTGCAATTTGATCAATATAACTTTCAGATTGTGATTCAAACATGGAATGTGAATTTGATCAAGCTGAATTTATACTCCATATTTTGAGTTTGCTCATAAGGTTTTGAAAATGAAATTAGGGGTGGAACAACAATTACATTTCTTTAAATAGATTGGGTGGAAGAAGACTTTTCTCTTGAAAACGGGTTGGTATAAAGGCTTTAGGCCGCCCACGTTATTGTAGGCCCAGTTTAATACACAACTTAATTTTATAAAATATATGTAGTAGGGGGTCCCTACTCCGTCTCTTATTCAGTTAAAGGTCTCTACATGTAAACTGAACCATTGAAAACTTTGTAAGTGAGGAGTCCTTGGCTTAAAAAAACCCTGGCATAAAGTGCACTGTGCCTAAACAGCTCTGTATGTGGTGTATGTTCTCTCTTTTTATTCACACAAAACTACAGCATCGCAACAGAGGAGGCAGCTGACAGGATGGAGGGAGATGTTAGCCACTCAGCGTGCAAACATCTGATTTACAGCTTGACGCGTCTGCCCTGCCCCTTGATCGAGGGCTATTGATTGAGTCATGAATGAAGCAGAATCAATGAGTGGAGACCTTCGGCAGGACTTGATATTAATAAATGTGTCGGAGCAGTGAGTGGACGAGGTTCAGCTCCCTGCTGGTCATGTCCCTTCTCTCTTTTTCCATTCTACTTAACCTTCTCCCACACTTGCTCTGTGGATATGAAAGTGTGTGGGCAGGCAGAGAACAAGAAAGGCTGTGGGTGTTCACAATGTCTCGGCGTGGGTGATTTTCTTCTTAACCCTAAAGTGAAAGAAATAAGGGAAGAGATAAGTTGTTCTGTGGAGAAATCCCTTTGTAGAACTTTGAAATTGCTTTTCATAATGGTATATAAACATGATTTAAATGGTTAAAGCTATAATGCGTAGTTTCTGGTGCCCCCATGAAGAATTCTGAGTAATGACGGAGCAACTATAAAATTAAAGGCTGTTGTGCTGCCTTGTCATCTTTACTAGTTAACAGTTAGCTACAGACTGAGGAAAAAAAATGTTATTCACTGTGCTGCTGAAAGGCTACCGCCGGCCGCTACTGGCAACTTTTAAGGTGGAATGTTTTCTTGCATGTTTTACAATGCATGAGTTGAAGTCGCAAAACAACTAACACACCTTTGACCATTCCATTTGCTTTAATTGTCTCTCTTACATGACAGATGCTTTAGTGATTATTGGATCTTAAAGAACTTAAAAACTATATGAACCAGATTATGCAAACTCAGAATATATTTACTTGGAGAAAAGTGGCTAAGCATCCTTCCGATGCACCCAGACAGCACTACACTCGTGGCCTTCAAGTGATTTGAAGACATATAGAAGCACTATAAAATCAGTTATTTAACTTACATGCAGTAGAGGTATTTGAGTGTGGAGTTGATATGTTTTGATGGGGTCCTGCCAGTTTTTTCCCATTTTTATTAAAGGTCCCATGGCATGAAAATTTCACTTTATGATGTTTTTTAACATTAATATGAGTCCCCCCAGCCTGCCTATGGTCCCCAATTGGCTTGAAATGGTGATAGGTGTAAACCGAGCCCTGGGTATCTGCTCTGCCTTTGAGAAAATGAAAGCTCAGATGAGCCGTTCTGGAATCTTGCTTGTTATGAGGTCATAAGGAGCGAGGTTACCTCCCCTTTCTCTGCTTTGCCCGCCCAGAGAATTTGGCCAACCAATGAGAGAGAGACATCATGGCTTTCAAACGAGCAAAGTGGCAGTTGGTCAAGGCCTAAATAAAAACGGACACGCCACGCAGCTGACACGCTCACGCAAGGCATCCAGTCTGTGGCCGGCCTTACTGTCACCTTGCAGGTAGTAGCGGTCCTTCGAGCGTCAATGATAAATGATCTGCAAATAGAGCTAAAATGCCACACAAAAAAATTGTCAGTGTTGTTTCAGTAGTCAGTATTGCAGATGTTGGTGAGAGTCATGTATTGTCTCCATCCAAGATAGCTTTATCTTCCCAGTCATTAATGAAAACCACTCCACCGAAAAGAAAACAAAGTGAAACAAAGCTGAAGCTCGGCCAGCCAACAACAAAGTTTCTGCTGTGATCAATCCAACCATCCTCACATTTTCCTCTCCAGAACTTTCTGACAGCACTCCATTGTTTTTGTTCCATTTTTTATTTGCCAGCCTCCTTACTTGTCAAGCAAGCATCTGCTTTGAAAGAGCTTTGAAGGAAATCCAAGGCCAAACTCAAATCTCTCAATCACCTTTGTTCAAGAACATCTGTTATATTAAATTTGATGGAAACCAATATCGGCTCAACTGAATGAGATGTTGGAAAAGTGAAGAGTCAAACGAGCTCTCTCTAAAAATGTATTATAGCAGACATGGACACTGTTAGTCCAGAGTCTAACTTTGATTTAGTGGAATACAACAGATATCTTTGTGCTGTAAGGAAGAAGAGTCTAACTTCCTAAACAGATTTGAGCAGGAAGACAGTAATCTTGAGACGCACTGTATCTGTCAGGGCATTACCCCAAAGAGCTGATGCGATAGTATTGTTCACAGACTTTGTCTCAAGATGGAATTTTTTGCATGTTTTAACATTAATGAGATCGGTGGAAGGATACAGAGTCTCCCAAAGTGTCACTTCGGGCCAAAAAAAGCCAATTTACTCCCTCTGGCTCACACCGCTTTCCATTATTCCTTGAGGAAGTTCACCTTCAAATCTGATCTGCTGCTGCAGCACATTTGACAATTGAAAGAATGGGATTTGGTAGTACAATAGGTAACAGCAGACAAAGGATAGTGATCAAAGCATATATTTCCATTGCAGTGAAAGGAAGAACATGAGCCGGTTGCTGTAATGCTTCAAGCTATGAAGGCAAATTGAACTCCTATTTAGAAAGAGCGTTCTTTTTCAGGCAACCAATCCTCCAAACCATACTACGATATGGGTCGTTTGTTCCGTACCCTCTAGTCTATTACGACCCACAGGAGCATTTCATAGGATAGCGCCTCTAGCAGTGACAATAAATACGACCTCATATCTAAACTAGAGAACGTCGGTCGCGGTTTTGAACATAAAGGTCACGTTTTTAAACACGTCTTTAATGCTGAGCAATGGTCGCAGTTTGGTTATGTTTAGGCTCAAAAACGACTTAGTTAAGTTTAGAAAAAGATTGTGGTTTGATTTAAAATCAGACGCTACTTCACTTCCTGAATGTTACTAAGCATGTGATGCTGAACATTAAGTTTGTTGAAGGTCCTATGACATGCTGCTTTTTGGATGCTTTTATATAGGCCTCAGTGATCCCCTAATACTGTATCTCAGTGGTCCCCGAAATTCAGCCTTGGTACAGAATTACAGCCACTAGAGCTAGTCCCACAATGAGCTTTCCATAGGACAAACCACTTCTGGCACTCTTATATTTCGCCACATTACTTCCAGCTTTGCTCCCGTCATAGTCTGCATCGACAACGGTTCATTTACCGGATAGTTCCGGCGGAAGTCCCTCACTTTACGCTTTCTTTGTGTTTACCTTCTAAACTCCGGTTGCTTTCGAGGAACAGCAACAGGTTCCTCTGAGCAAGCAAGCTAACGTAACAGGCTGGAAATGGCAAGTTTTGGGGAAAATTTGGATCATGCAACAACCTGCTTGGTTCTTTTGGGGGAAAAAACAAGTTCCTTTCCGAGACCATTTTACAGATCCTCTTTTTTGTCCAGTCTCTTTTAGGGTAGTCTATATCAACAACGTTCCACTTCCGGTACTGCTCCGGTGCCGCCGGAAATTCTGCTGGATGTCACTTTGGCCCAATGTCCGTTACCTTCCGCTTTCTTTGCTTTGTGTTCGCTTTCTAAACTCTAGTGGATTTATGAGGACTATGGTTAAAGGTATAATGGAGGATTTTCCCGAATTTTAGAAAAGAACCGCCCTCTCCACTTTTTGAAAAAACGCCTATTAAACGTGTGCACGAGAGAGCATGCACGAGACTAGTTCTCCTCGTGCACGCTCTGTTTACAAGTTGCTGTCGGCATGGCTCTACAAGCCTACTTTCCAAAAGAAGATTTGCACTTTTTCCACTATGTCAGACTCGCCACCGGTAAGTGGAAATCTATTTACAACAAGCATCTCTATAGCTAACTTTAGCATGCTACAGGCCAACAAACAAGCTATCGCCGAGAGCGGGGAGACAGCAGCGGTCGGAGGCTTTTATATACTGTCTATGGTCGGAGGCCGTGGCCGTCTGCTCGCTGACCTGTCACGGCACGTATGACTGCCTTATGTAAACATATCCCAGAATGATTGACAACTAGGAGGACCAATAGTTTTGATGATCCACCCGGAAAAAGAAAATCCTCCACTATACCTTTAACTGCTCCTCTGGGGCCTCATGTATAAAAGATTGCGCAGCTTTCATACCAGAAGATGGCGTACGACCAAAACTTGAAAAGTACCTACGCACAGAAATATTTAGATGTATAAAACCGGGCGTACGCCAGGTCCTTCGCACCTTTCCTTTATACATCACAATCAACGTGAAATTGAGCGCACATGAACGAGCCACCGACCCCGCCTTGCCTCCTCCCATAAATTAATATGTAAATTACTATAAATGCACCCCCGACGTCATTCTTCGTCCAATCACAAGGGGTTATCCAGCTGCAGACGGAATAAAACTTCACCGACTGTGAGGTTGAGGTGCTGATCGCGGAGGTGGAGGCGAGAAATGTTTTTCTGTCTGGAGGTTTGTCATCTCCGATAAGCAATAAAAGAAAATGCCCAGAGTGGCAAATGTTGACCAGGCGGTGAATGCACCGAACCATGGCAGAAATTTTAATAAACAATGTCTAATGTTGAAGTGGAAATCAAGAGAATAGAGGCAGCGCCACACCAGTTACAGAACAACATGCATCTCAGTGTCAGTCCAAATGACGCACAATAAGCAGTTTGAACCCACCGATGTAATGCCATTTATTTTAAGTGTTAGTAGGCTAGACTCAGTAAAACTGAGAGATCCGAATCAGAGGAGAGGTTAGCGAGGCCAGCGTCTCCAAGGCAGGTGACAGTGCGCATAGATCCGCTGCGCCACGCATGGATGAAATAGTTAAATAGTAAATAGGACTACAGACAGTAACAGAAATATGTGCAGAATTAAGACAGTCAAGGCGGCCCAGTGTTTGGTGGACCGGGTACACCTTGTTCACTTAATAGCCTACAAATCATCCACGGGATCAATTACGCATCACATGAGTTTGCCCACCCGACACAGCGTTTGTTCCTGGGGAGATGGAGCCGTGCGTCCCGCCCGTGCGCCATGGATGTCTGAGCCTCAGTAACTACAGACTCACAGACACTAACAAAAAGATCGCCACGGAAAAATGTAATATAGGCTATTACATTTTTTCCGTGCCGATCTTTTTGTTGCACAGTGAGTATATATTTCATCTATGGGAAATACAGAGGATGACTGAAAGTATTTTCTAAGTGGATTTATCATTCACTTCCCGTCCTCGTGTTTAACAGAGGTTACGTAGCCTGCAAATTAAACAGTTAATAGTGTGAAAGATGTGAAACATTATCCACATAAATTATCAAACTTTTATGGAGTATCAGCAGATATGAATATGTTTTTTTCATAGACAACGTCACAGACGTACGCCAGTAAGTGAAGTGAAAACTTTATTTTGTAATGTTTGCTTATTTTCGGCACTTTTCACTTAGAATTCGCCACGTTACAGAGCCAGACAAGACTTTGTGGACGGCCCGCACATTCTCATGACTGCTCAACAGTTTGTGTGACGGCCCGCACATTCTCACGTCAAGTTTTTTTTTTATACATCACAAAGTGACTGTGAAAACCATTGTACGCAAGCTTTTCGTGCGTACGCAACGTTTATACATGAGGCCCCAGATCTCTGCAGGGTAAATCCAGACAGTTAGCTAGACTATCTGTCCAATCTGAGTTTTCTGTTGCATGACTAAAACTACTTTTGAAGTACACATGTTCCAAAAACAAGTTCATTCCCAGGGCCATTTTGCAACTGCCGCATAGCACCGTCCAAGACAATTGTGATTGGTTTAAAGTCCATGTTGCAGGTTAACCACCACTGTTGATTAATGGGTACATAAACAACTCAACATATGTATATCATTGTTAAAAATGTCTCCAAATAGTGTTAAAGGCCAGTTTTTGTCGATTTTGGTATTAGTGGATTTTTTAACGCAATTCGGTGATGACGTCGCGTTGGGGAGACGTGCCTCAGCCTAGTACTTGAACTATGGTGACTGACTGGGATGAGGAAGAGGTGTTTTTACTGTCAGTGAATACCGAGTGAAAGTCAATGTTTTCTTTATATCTAGCTAGTGTCAGTGATCATGTCTTTAGTTCAGATAAGTACTGGTAAACTTATCTAGATCTAGAAAATAGAAGGCTTCATACTAGCTATGGGCTAACTTGCCAGTCCCACCTGTGAAATCCCCAGACGGTTGTAAACACATTTTCGATTAGATATCTCACGTTTTGATGGTAGCCTACTAGCTCCAGTAACAACATATTTGCCTAGTGTTTATTTATTAGTTGTCCAATATTATTATACACATAATAAAGACACCTGGACTCGGTCAAGACCAAAAGCCATATTTGGCAAGACCAGTGGCAGAGACCAAGACCATAGACAGTGAACCAAGACGGGCTTTGGTCTATCGTCTCCCCAACGTGACGTAATGCAATGCATTGTGGGCGGAAAAGAGAATCATTGCAAACCACTGTAAAACAGTACTACTTTTTCATATTTTATTCTGTTTTGTGATATCCATTGTATTTGATATTGTTAGGTTACAGTTTAAATGTTTATTACCAACAAGCTAATTGCGCAAATTTGTTAGAAAATAAAACCTGCAAGATGGCGTTTAAAGAAATGCTGATAAACCAGAGCACTTTTTTCTCCCATCCCAGAATGCTGTGTGGACTAGCCAGACCCTCCTTTGCAGCGCTCTGGAGGAAGGTCTGGCACTGGAGACTACTTTTGGGGGGACTCTGTTCCAGTCAGCCAGAATTGATGTTCACGAACAAGCCCATAAAACTGTAACCATCATCCAAACATCATGAACACTTTATTTTCCTAATAAAACATGTATTTATTGTAGCAGAGGTGCAGGGCTGCTGAACTCTTATAATTACGTGTGGCCCCTTATTTGTGCCTCATTAACCATACAGCTCAGTGTCATGGCCATGAGGCGTGATATTATAGGAGCTTGAGAGAAACGTTTGGTTTCACACATGGAGTCAAACCCTGTTCGAAGCACATACAGAGGTAATCTGTATGCATATTCAGAATTAAATTAATCAAGAGGGCATTTAAACACAAGAATGCCTTTGTACATTGTATCATAAAGTAATTGAGGCATGAACCCGTTTACTTGACCACTGAGGGAAAGTATGTTGTCTGTGACTGACAGCTTCTGACAGCTTCACTGGCTGAACGTGCTGACGTTTACGGTAAGCGTATTGCCTCATTTCCGTGTTGTGTTACGGTCGCTTGTTTGCTGCTCCAACAAAATTGAGCTACTTAGCTCTGCTTTATTGTCTAATTTAGCGGCTATTTGCCTGGATTACATTAACTTAAAACAAACCATGCTTGCTTCAACCGCTGGTTGAAGGAATGGTGCCCAGCTAATGATGTGGGCTACATAGATAACTGGAAGATGTTCTGGGGAAAGCCTAGTCTGATTAAGAGAGACGGCATTCATCCCACTTGGGACGGAGCCGCTCTCATATCTAAAAATCTGACCGAGTTTATTATCGGCCATAAACCATGGCAACCCAAGGCAGATATTAGCCTAGTGCAACGCGTTCCTCTGTGCCCCCGTTAGAGCAGCCACCCTCTCATAGTCTAATAACCACGGTGTCTGTCCCCCGACTTAGATCGGTTAAATCAAAGGTTAAAAAAAGAGGAGCTATAATCAACAACCTAATTGGAATTAAAACAACATCTGCAATGATGGAACAGAATAGGAAAATCAGATGTGGACTATTAAATATTAGATCTTTGTCTTCTAAAGCAGTATTAATAAATTAATTGATATCAGATAATCAAATTGATCTATTCTGTCTTACCGAAACCTGGCTGTGCAATGAAGAATATGTTAGTTTAAATGAAGCCACTCCTCCCAGTCATAATAATACTCAAATATCTAGAGGCTCAGGCCAAGGAGGGGGAGTTGCAGCCATATTTGATTCAAGGCATTTAATTAATCCTAAACCTAAACTAAATTATAACTCGTTCGAAAGCCTAGTTCTTAATCTTCAACATGTACATGGAAAACTGTACAGCCAATTATATTTGTTGTTGTTTACTGAGCTCCAGGTCCGTATTCAGAATTTTTATCTGAATTCTGAGAGTTTTTATCATGTTTAGTTCTAAAATCAGACAAAGTACTTATTGTAGGTGACTTTAATATCCACATGGACGTTGACAACGACAGCCTTAGTATTGCTTTCAACTCACTATTAGATTCAATTGGTTTCAGTCAGAGTGTGCATAAGGCCACTCACTGTTTTAACCACACCCTCGACCTTGTGCTGGCATACGGCATCAAAATTGAAGATTTTATAGTATTTCCGCAGAATCGTTTATTATCAGACCATTTTTTAATAACTTTCAAATTCTTACTACCTGACTACATGAAATCAGATAAAAGCTTCTACACTAGATGCCTATCTGACAGTGCTATAGCTAAATTTAAGGAAGATATTCCAACAGCATTTAACTCAATGTCGTGCTTTAATATAACAGAGGACCTTTTTGTTAACTTCAGTCCCTCCCAAATTGATAATTTTGTAGACAATGCTACGGCCTGCCTACGGACGACTTTAGACTCTGTTGCTCCTCTCAAAACGAAGACAAGGAAGCAAAGGAAACTAGCACCTTGGTATAACTCCCAAACTCGCAAACTAAAACAAATCTCGCAAAAACTTGAAAGTAAATGGCGTTCCACCAAACTGGAAGAATCTCGTTTAGATTGGCAAGACAGTCTGAAAACCTATAGGAAGGCCCTCAGAAATACCAGATCAGACTATTACTCATCAATAATAGAAGAAAATAAGAACAACCCAAGGTTTCTTTTCAGCACTGTAGCCAGGCTGACAGACAGTCACAGCTCTACTGAGCCATCTATTCCTATAGCTCTGAGTAGTGACGACTTCATGAGCTTCTTTGATGATAAAATTATAACAATTAGAGATAAAATTAATCACCTCTTGCCCTCAACTTCTAACAGTTCACCTTCAAACGCAGGACTGCTAGAAGGAACGACAAGACCTGACATATACTTAGACTGCTTTTACTCTATAAACCTTCAACAATTAATGTTAAAGGTCTCTTCAACTAAGCCATCTACCTGTCTCTTAGACCCCATCTCAACGAGGTTACTTAAAGAAGCGCTACCACTGGTTAACATTTCATTATTAGATATGATTAATATGTCCTTATTAACAGGTTATGTACCACAGTCATTTAAAGTAGCTGTGATTAAACCCATTCTGAAAAAACCCACCCTTGATCCTGAGGTCTTAGCCAACTATAGACCTATATCTAATCTTCCCTTCCTCTCCAAAATCCTTGAGAAGGTAGTTGCTAATCAGTTATGTGATTTCCTACATAGCAATAGTTTATTTGAGGACTTTCAGTCAGGATTTAGAAAGCATCATAGCACAGAGACGGCACTGGTGAAAATTACAAACGACCTTCTAACTGCTTCAGACGAAGGACTTGTCTCCATACTTGTCTTACTAGATCTTAGTGCTGCCTTTGACACTATTGACCATACCATCCTGTTACAGAGACTGGAACACTTAGTTGGTATTAAAGGAATCGCACTGAGCTGGTTTAAGTCCTATTTCTCTGATCGATCTCAATTTGATAATGTTAATGACAAATCCTCCAAGTACGCCAAAGTTAACCATGGCGTTCCACAAGGCTCAGTGCTTGGACCAATTCTATTCTCCTTATATATGCTTCCTCTAGGCAATATTATTAGGAAATACTCAATTAGCTTTCACTGTTATGCAGATGACACCCAATTATACTTATCAATCAAACCAGATAAAATCAGTCAGTTAGCTAAACTTCAAGCATGTATTAAAGATATAAAAGCATGGATGACCTACAACTTTCTGATGCTAAATTCAAGCAAAACTGAGGTAATTGTGCTGGGATCTAAACAACTTTGAAACTTACTATGTAAAGATATAGCTACCTTGGATGGTATTGCCCTGGCCTCCAGCACTACTGTCAGAAATCTAGGAGTTATTTTTGACCAGGATATATCCTTTAATGCCCACTTAAAACAAACCTCAAGAACAGCCTATTTTCATCTTCGTAACATTGCCAAAATAAGGAACATCCTGTCTCAGAACGATGCTGAAAAACTAGTCCATGCATTCGTTTCTTCCAGGCTGGACTATTGTAATTCCTTACTATCAGGAAGCTCAAACAAGTCACTTAAGACTCTCCAGCTGATCCAGAATGCTGCAGCTCGTGTTCTGACAAGAACAAAGAAAAGAGATCATATCACTCCTGTATTAGCTTCTCTGCATTGGCTCCCTGTAAAATTCAGGATTGAATTTAAAATCCTCCTCCTGACCTACAAAGCTCTAAATGGTCAAGCACCATCATATCTTGAAGAGCTCATAGTACCTTACTGTCCCACTAGAGTACTGCGCTCCCAGAATGCAGAGTTACTTGTGGTTCCTAGAGTCTCTAAAAGTAGAATGGGAGCCAGAGCCTTTAGCTATCAGGCTCCACTCCTGTGGAACCAGCTCCCAGTCTGGGTCCAGGAGGCAGATACTGTCACCACATTTAAGAGTAAACTTAAGACTCTCCTCTTTGACAAAGCTTATAGTTAGGGAGTGAGGAGCTGCAGCATCTGCCTAGCCCGGCCCACCTGCTTCTCTGTCCCAGAAATGCTTGTTACTAACCTAGCCCTGGGAGCTTGCTCCCCGCAGTCTTTCTGTTTCTTTTTCACCCAGGATGAAGGATGGCACCAAAATCATGGTTCCAGCTGTTGCCGTGGTTCTGCTGAAATACCCTGCTATGCCGTGCTGCTCCCTGGGCTACTACAGCCACTATTTCTAGCCACTGTTTATTATCTATACTGTGATGCACCCCAACGGCACGTCAGACACCACCTACCAAGAGCCTGGGTCTGTCCGAGGTTTCTTCCTAAAAGGGAGTTTTTCCTCGCCACTGTTGCACTAGTGCTTGCTCTTGGGGTATTTGTTGGTTTTTTTGTAAATTATAGAGTGTGGTCTAGACCTACTCTATCTGTAAAGTGTCTTGAGATAACTCCTGTTATGATTTGATACTATAGATAAAATTGAATTGAATTGAATTGAGCCTGAATTAGTCCAGGGACAGGATCCAGATATGTGGTAGGGAAGTTCTCTGTGCAAATCTGAATAAGGAATGGACAAGAAAGACAGCGAAACCCGTGTGCTGCTGGCTCAGGCAGACAACTGTGCTGTTGTAACAGCCTCAAAGAGCATCACCGGTTGAATGCACTTTCAAAATGTTTCAAAAAGTTCCTTAGCCATGTTTTAATATTTTATTTGCCGCATGCGATTTGGTTTCCTTTTTTTCTATTGACGTGGGGTGCTTTCCTTTTGATTTGCTCTGCAATTGGCTGCGGATCGCACAAATGCGTCCTGTGCTAATTTATCTAATTATCCAACCCTTTCTCACTCCCAACTCATCAAATACTGACGCTTGTGAGTGGCATAGAGCGTCAGATACCAACACACAAGGCCCCCTTAGGTCCCGTATGGGACGCACCGGATAGAGCAGCAGCTCGACCGGTGTGCTGTAAGATGACGTAGTATTAAGAACAATGGTAATGAGTACTAAAGAAGGAAAATCCGCGTAAAGAGGCAGGTTGGGGTGGTGGATGGGTCAAACAACACAGGACTTAAACCTAGGAGAGTGGGACATTTTTTAACCCCACACACGATCTTGTCCTAACTAAGTGGTTTTACCCCAGTCTGGCTATCAGCAGACCAAGCTCAATCTTTTAAGATTGAACATTAGTCTGAGGAGTCTGCTCCGTATTTTCTACTGCACAAGAGGCGTGACCAACGGGCATAGTTCAAATGACTGATGATGAGCGAGTACAGCATTATCTGTATCTGTTAACCATATTAATTATCTGTATCTGTACTCGGACTGGGCGGGGCCTAACCCGGAAGTGGGTCGGGTTGTCTTGAAATGGGTGGAGCTTTAACCGGTATGTTATTTTAAGCACGCAATTGACATGGGTTGATCAGAAATTGTTATATTTATTGCTGATTAGAAAACTATTTACATGACAGCATCAGCATTGAGCTTCAGATCAATGGTTTTGATCACGATAACAAACTATATACAGAACAAGTTTTGCAACAATGAATACAACACATGCGGTTGCAATTATGAAGTAAAATGTAATGAACAAGAGTTTTCATACTCAACACAACTTTCTTTTTTAACTTAAAGGTATAGTGGAGGATTTTCTTTTTCCAGGTGGATCATCAAAACTATTGGTCCTCCTAGTTGTCAATCATCTCTGGGATATGTTTACATAAGGCCGTCATACGTGCCGTGACAGGTCAGCGAGCAGACGGCCACGGCCTCCGACCATAGACAGTATATAAAAGCCTCCAACCGCTGCTGTCTCCCCGCTCTCTGCGATAGCTTGTTTGTTGGCCGGTAGCATGCTAAAGTTAGCTATAGAGATGCTTGTCGTAAATAGATTTCCACTTACCGGTGGCGAGTCTGACATAGTGGTAAAAGTGCAAATCTTTTGGAAAGTAGGCTTGTAGAGCCATGCCGACAGCAACAGAGCGTGCACGAGGAGAACTAGGCTCGTGCATGCTCTCTCGTGCACACGTTTAATAGGCGTTCCCTCTCTGGAGCATTTTTTCAAAAAGTGGAGAGGGCGGTTCTTTTCTAAAATTCGGGAAAATCCTCCATTATACCTTTTAACTTTTACATTTTTTTCATGATCAGTGTAATTTTTTTGGTTCTTTTTTATTTATTTTATTTCCACACAAGGTATGTGTGTGTGTATGAGTGTGTGTGAGTGAGTAGAGAGAGACAGAGAGAGAGAGAGAGAGGGGGGCGAGGGGGGACTGTGTTCTACGTATCAAATAGTCCAACGCTGTATTTCAGATCTGCATTGACTTATAAAATACAGCAAGAAAGTGTCAGACACTCAGTGCGTGAAGTAAAAAAAACAACTGGTTAGAGCCAGCTGACGGTTTAAAAAAGAAAACAAATCTCTGACAGGCAGAGACGCAACGCGAGTCACATTCTACCAAGCACCACGTCTACAAACCCCACGTTTACCAGAACTCTACTGGTTAATAAGTAAGTACTACAAACCGAAGTAAAAAACAAACCTGAAGCTGAAGAGACCCTAAACGTTAACGGAAAAGAGCCGCGAACCTGAGTGAGACAGAGAGAGAGAGAGCTGTTCTCTTCTCAGTGTTCTGTGTGTGAGTGAGCAGAGCGGGGGGAGGGGCGCTGTGACTTCTAGCCTATCACAGAACGCAGACACAGTCAGCTACCCAATGAGGATTTTTATTCAATCCGAACACAGATATTGACTCGTATTACTCGTATAATACTCGTACTCGGCAAAAGTGCTTTATCCGTACCGGATTCTCAGTATCCGGCTCAACTCTACCCTGTACGCAATTGGATAGTCCTTCAACCAATCAGACCAACGATCTGGGTGATGTAGCAGCAACAGTGGCATCAACGGGTTGCTGTGCTTCGGTGGCCGCCATGTCGAATGTAAACAAAAAGCTGCTTGGTTGCTTCTCTATCATCATCGTGTTAAACCCGCCAATAGCGCGCCAGGTGGATAAGCCAGTTGGTGATTGGGTCCCGCAAATTTGTAATGGAAGCAGGATGGAATAATGTACAGGTTTCCAGCCTGAGCTGCAGGGCAAAATCAAATCGCCGGCAGATTGGGCTGGGTTTACCCAGTCTAGTTTTACCCTGCACGTTGTAAAATGACGCCATGGGTCCTGACCAAGTGTCAGTATTTGATGAGTTGGGAGTAAGAATGCGTTGCATTGTCTGTTGCAGGTGTGCTGGCCTCAGCTCTTTATTACCTGGTGTGGCGAGTTGGAAAAAGGAGGGGAAAGTAGGAGAAGGGTGTACATGATATAGTTTAAATCATTTTAAATTTATTTAAACCACAACAAGAAAGCTGCATGCTGAAAATGGCACACTGTCACACATTACATACTTTACGCATTACATATTGCACGCATCCTTTGCCAAAGTGCAGTGTATTTAAACTACCAATGTGCTGCCTGCTGCTGCAGTGCTCACCTGAAAACTGTCAGAACTGTATGGAGCTAGATTTGTTTCTTTATTACATGCGAGAAAATAAATGATCTCAGAGAAAAAAAACTGTTTGAGAGAAAAAGTTATCACACTGATAGAACAAAAGCATTTTATGAGAGAAAAAAAAAGCTGGCTGTCGCGTCACTTTATGGAGCTTCTCAATTCCGAAAACTTTGAAGCAAATTGTCAATTCGGCAACGATTTTCAGAACAATGCCTATATTCAAAATTAAGGGTGCTCCGATCAGGATTTTTGAGGCCGATCACCGATCACCGATTGCTGGAAGACGTATCGGCCGATACCGATCACCGATCACTTTTATGAACTGAAAATTATGCCATTACATAACAGTCACACATGTTTAGAGAATGTATCAGTAATTGTTTGGCTTTCTGTCCTAGCTCAAAATCTAAAAAATGTCCTTTCAAGGTTCAAGGAGTCTTTATTATCCCCGAGGGGCAATTCGTTGTGCAGCAATAGAATGCAACATAAACAACACATAGACTATACAGAAAACAAACCCCATCAATAATGGACAAAATAAATACAAACTACACAGACATACACATCTCGCAATGACTTATTTACAAAGCCTATAGCAGCAGGAACAAAAGAGTTTTTATGTCTGTTTGTCCTGCATTTTGGCAGACAGAATCTGCGGCCAGACGGTAACATCTTAAAGTCGCTGTTCAGAGGGGGGGTTATATCAGCCAGGACTGACTGGGCTTTCTTCAGAGTCCTTATCTCATATAGAGAGTTTAAGTCAATCAGGGAGTTTTGGGAAATTTTGCCACACACTTTAGTTATGTATTGGAGCCTATTTTTTTTTTGTTGTTTTTTTTTTTTCAATCACTGCACATTTCTTCAGCACACACAGACACACACAGTCAGTCACACCGACACACACACACACACACACACACCGACACCGACACACACACACACACACACACACACACACGGCGAAACAGCTGTTTGAGTGGCGCCGAGCTGCTAGCTACACGACTCCGCTCTGCCTTAGCGTTAGCTAACTTTGAAAACTCCTCATACTCCTTTCTGTGACTAACCTTCAAATGTCTGATGAGGTTGGTGGTGTTGAAATGTCTTTGGAGCTTTCCGCCTCGTGGTATTTCCTCGGCACACACGTTGCTAATCACTAATGTATTGTCTTTTTCCCAGATAGCAATGAGTTGGCGGACCACCAGCGGTGCTCCAGAGACAGTAGAAGCGTCAGAATGGTGTAATCACAAACACGTTTGCCGGAGCACCACCGGTGGCAGCCGCTTTTTAAAAGCAGTAGCCGTCTTCCTAGCGTCTTTGTTCTGCGGCCGGCCGCGGGCCAACTGCTGTTCTGCCACCGTTCAGACACCTTGTAGAACTGCCAGACCGCTGAATGTAGGGACGCCGCCATTTTGAAAATGTTCTCAGGAGTAGTGCGCTCCTAATACATCCGTGGTAGTGCGTCATCTGATCGGCCTATCTGACCGGCCTTTATGGAGACCACCGATCAAACTATTTAAAGCCATTATCGGTGGCCGATCGATCGGAGCACCCTTATTCAAAATCTAAACAGGTCATTTCTCGCCTAAAACGTTGTCAGAAGTGAATTTAATGATGAATAAGATGGTGACAATTGTTAAGTTGTTAAGTAAAATCCTGACACGAGAGCAAAAAATGACATTGAGAGCAAAGACTTAGGTTTTGAGAGCGAGAAGAAAAGTGTTTTGAGAGAAACACTTTTTTTTGAGAGAACATTTTTCACACTGATACCAAAAAATATATATTTGAGAGTTTAAAAAAGTATTTTGAGATTTTTTTTTCTCAGAAATAATTTTAAAAAAATTCAAATTTATATTTTTTATGTTCTATGAAAAAATAAATTCTCAAAACTTTTTTTAGTCTCAAATATTATTTTTTGCCATTGGTATGAAAACTTTTTCTCTCAAATATTTTTTTCTCATAAAATGCTTTTTTGCTATCAGTGTGATAACTTTTTCTGTCAAACATTTTTTTTCTCTCAGATCATTTATTTTCTCGCATGTAATAAAGACACAAATCTAGCTCCATAGAACTGCTGCGTTCACTTGCTGCTTCCTTGCTCATAGGCTAGGATTTTGTGAGATTCAAAAGATCTAGGTTGTACAAACACTGAAGTGGTAAATACACACACACACACACAAACACTGATGACAGCAGAGCGACCATGTCATTGCTATTGGGAGCAATTTGGGGTTCTCACTCAATCCATGAAGAGTTGGAGATCAAGCGCCAACCCTGCAATTAGAGGATCGCTGTACCTCCTGGGCAACAGCCAAACTGCGTTCAGTCAATGTACCTTCTCCAAATGGCAACACTCAAAGGCAGGGCGAAAAGCCTGCCATCACAGAGAGGGGCAACATACACATTATTTACTAGTGGGGGTAAAAACACGTAATCAGAGAGTCTCTCTCTTCAAAGTCATTCATGTGGCACAGAAAGTGATGGAAATGGTTGGGTATAGAAAGAAAAAAGAGCTTTTGGAGAAGAGAGAAGTCCAAATCGTGCATGCGTTCTCACCTCGACACACCTGGCCAATCACTGTGTACAATGGCCATACTTGTCAGATTGTCAGTTTCGGAAAGTTACAAATATCAGTCAGAAGCAGCACCCCAGATTACAACATCAGAAACGTGTGAAGAGGGAGTTTTAGACGTGTTCTTCAATGATCGAACAAGCACTTTGCATCATATTGAAGCCTCATATCAACTGTATACATTCTGTACTCGCATACTGTACACATAGGCGTAATTTAAAACCGCCCCAATAATCGAAACTGAGCTTTTTCCTAAGTTTTTGTTGCCTTTTTTTGGATGTTTGTTGCATTTTTCAAGTTTTCCTTGGACAGTTTTTTCAACGTTTTTGTCGCCTTTCTGGAGTTTTTTTTTTTTCAAAGTTTGCTTCTTTCAGAGTTTTTGTCACCTTTTTCAAGATTTGTTTTGACAATTGTTTTAGGTTTTTAAAATTGTACAAAATAACCCTGACAAAGGTGACAAAAACCCCAACATAAGCAAGAAACAAAATCTTCCACATTTTTTTCAAGGTTTTTGTTGCTTTTTTCAATACATTCATATATGTCCCGGGACCTCCCTAGATAGTTGGAGATCTCAACTCCTTCAATGGTGAACCCAAAGTTATGCCCTTGACTGTACATCATATTATGTATGATAGGTGGGAGGCCTGCTGCTGTCTGTCTCTCTCTCTTTCCCTTTCCTGTGCTTGTGTCTGTGTGCTTAATTGCAGGAGTGCAGCCAGGTGTGTGGGAGTCCTGCATGTTATCAGCTACAATCACCCTCTGCTTTACATACCCAGTTTCTCCTTCAACTCAGCGTCAGATCGTAGGCTAAACTCTGCTGTCTCAAGTATTTTATTTCTAGAGCACATTTAAGCACAGCTTAAGCTGACCAAAGTGCTGTTCAAAAAAGCACTAAGGTGCTGTATTAAAGAACATTGAAATGTCAAAATAAAAAGCAGAAAGAAAACACAAAAAGAACATCCCAACAACAAGCAGCAACTCGAACACGAATACAGAATTATAGACGTGAATTAATAATGTGTCTTGAGCCTAGATTTAAAATCAGAAATAGAGGGTGCACATCTGAGATCTAACGGCATCTAGTTCTACAGTTGTGCAGCAGCAACTGCAAAGTCTCTGTCACCTTTTTGTTTGAGCTGTGATCGGGGGACATACAGGAGAGATTAGTCCTCAGATCTCAGAGACCTCGGGGCTGAGCCTCGGCTGGAACAAGACGCATTGCTGGATTCTGAGTGAATGCAGAGCTTCATCCTATCTGTGTGTGTCGGTTAATCTTGTGCGTCGGTATGAGGCGCCGAGGGGAATGTGAACAGGCTCAACAGGCATGCACAACCTACACGCTGTTATTGGCTGGGGGTTACACTCCCAAGTGGGACCCAAATGCTCTTTGCTGACACCCATAAACATCCTGCACTCAGAAAAATAAGTAGTAAAGAGAAACTCCAGGCAGAGTCTCATACCGACACCACCACCGGTTCAAGTGATGATTGAGAGGGATTTTTTTTGTGTTAGTCCATACATTGTTTTTTTAGGATAACACTGCATAGTATTCCTTTTAATTAAAAAAAGTAAAATAAAAATGTAAACCCTCGCCCACATCAGAATTCCTCTTGGCATGCAAAGAATTGAACCCTGGCTGTCACAGTTTGCTCCCCTCCAACCTCAACACACATACACACAGTCAAACTTTTCCTGCTCTTGGAACATTATTTGCATTTAGCACGTGCTAATTTCATGAAATTTCATGAGAGAAGACTTGATTGGTTTCAATTTCATGGTAATTTTGTTTGTTGGAGTCATTTACTTACCAGAATATTGTAACTTAAAATGTCTGTGTGCTCACAGATGCACACTTTTTTAGTCAGTTGTTATCAATTTAACACCTACAGTAAAAAATGACATTATTATTCATCATCAGCTGGAGTTATTCAAACAGCATGCTGTAAAATGCAGACAATTGCTCCTCTGCTCTGATGTTGCTTTTTATGCATGGGGCTTATTAGCACATGCAATATATTATGTTCATTGGAGCAGTCGGGAGCCTCACCAGTGAGATTAATAGAACGCTTATTTATTTATTTTTTTAAATGAAAATACTTATATTGCTGATACTTCCCAGGGTGCCCAGCAATAGTAATTTTTCATCAGATGAGCCCCTGCTTAACAGTGAGCTGCTGGAAGCTCATCATCTTAAACTGGAAGCCAAAAGAGAGAGGATTGTTTGTTTAAAGTTCACTTGCAAAAAGATTTTACATTTGAATGATCAACTGAAGCCACCAAATATCCCTATGGCCATATGGTCCAATTTAAACGATTCATTTAAAATGTAAAAACAAACGTCACCAGTCAATTGCTGTTAAATGTTTTTACATTTACTTTGAATGCACCATGAGTTTGTGAGTTGGAATTGAATGCACCATAAAGTCCCGTCGGTGTGGTTTCACAAACCAACCAGCCAACAGTTTGATGCATGCCCAACACACAAACACACTAACCATTACGAAAGACTTGGATATCAGCAGTTTTTTGGATATGTGCAAACATCGAAACGCCAACCTTTTCAATAAGGTGGTTGAAGGAATGAAGGAGGGAGGCTGTTTTTGCATGGTCTAACAAAGTTCTATTTTGAACGGCTACATGTCAATAGGAATATTATGCCACGTTCTGCTCCCGTGTCAAGTTTATGTTTTTAGTTCATTCCATGTTTTTCTGTTTGGTTTTCCATTTCCTGTTTTATTTTGTTACTCACCTCACTTGTCTCATTTCAGGTCAGTTTACTTCCTGGTCTTTGTCTGCTTTCCCGCCATAAAGTCCCGTCAGTGTGGTTTCTCCGACAACTCTGACAGTGGCCATGGTTGCAGTTAGTCTTCTGTGTCTTTAGCTGCAGGTTGTTGTACATACCAGTGTCGGAATCCTTTTCAGTGAAATCCAGTCACACTTTAGACCAGGGGTGTCAAACTAATTTTAGTTCATGGGGGCCACATACCCCAAATTTGATCTCAAGTGGGCCAGACCAGTAAACCACTCCAGAAAGATTAGAATCTGCCATATAGTTTCTTGTTAGCTTGATGTTGGCAAACGCAAGTTGCTTCTGCTCCAACAGCGTTCTAAGGCCATAGGGAAAAAAAATTACGAACCCGGAAGGGAGGGTTAATATTCTGAGAAAAAACTCAGAATATCTAAAATTAAAGAACTCGGACATTCTCTGAGATTAAAGTGGTAAATTTGGAAGTGGAACTAATAACTTCTCAATTTTCACACTTTGCAAAGTCATCCAGTGGGCCTGATTGGACCTTTTGGCGGACGGTTCTGGCCCACAGGTTGTATATTTGACACGCCTGCTTTAGACCGTTTAGCTGTCAGCATTTTAAAATAAGACTAGACGATTTCCTAGGCATATATTGATTTGGGACTATATTGGGTGGAAGCAGCCAGCCAAAGCACTGCTACTTGGCGCAGAGATCACGCAGCTCTTATGGCCGAGGCTCTGACCCAAAACACAGAGAATCACAGGCAGACACAGTGGGCGAAGCATGAGGAAATACAGGAAGGAAATGACGTGAACAAACCAGGTAGCTATCACACTGGGAGACAAGTTACCACATTGGTAGCTGTAAGGATCTGGCGCCGAAGATGAGTTCCGCCCGGGTCTAAATACTGCAGCAGTCCTTCGTTGAATCAACTAGCTACAGCTGAGGTAGATCGCCCGGCCACGACCCTTCACCTACTTTCCGGACGCGCCAGCAACGCACACACAGGACGGAGAGGAGCTGCGTGCTTTGGGAAGAAAACGACAGGAGGAGGAGGATCGGTAGCGATCGCTGAACAGCCTGAGGACGTGAGGATGAAAGCCAACAGGATCTGGTGGTGGGAGCGTGCGGGGATATGCCGACTGAAATAGAGTGTTTGTGATGTCGCGAGTGGGACATTTGCCCACCTATCTACATCTAGAGGAGACTGTGATAAGCAAGGGGGCAATCTTTTCTCCTCAGAGTGAAGCCTCCTATGGCGCCATTTTGATGCTAATAAGCTATCACCCCCAATTAGCATCCCATTGACTGCCATTCATTTTGGCGTCACTTTGACAGCCAATAACTTTACATCTGGAGCGTTTAAAGACTTAATTTGTCCATTGTTTATTTCTAAAGAAACATCACAATGTATAAAAGGCTCCATTACCTTTTATAAGTCTCCGTAGCAGACGTTTTTATAAAAATAGGCTACGATTGTGTCATAACCACGCGACTTACTGTCGCATAGTAGAGGAATTACCGTATAGTACAGGAGAAGCTCGCAGGCAGTTTGGACTTACATTAGCTATTTAGTTTAATTACTAATGTTAACTAGCATTTTAGTTAGCAGTAATTAGCCTGTACCTATGTTATCTCCTTACATATACCTACGCTCTCCATCTCTGCAAGATTGGGAATGATTGAGATTTCTCTTGGCACAGCTACCAGAAGACTTACAACGTTCAGACACGTTGCTCACGTCACATCTACGTCTGCAAGCTCAGTTTGCAGCTGTGCAGTAACGCTCAGTAACGCTCAGCTATCACCGGAAAAGTGCTTCTAATAGACTTCACTGGTCTCCGTCCAGAGCAACGGGATATGTTGGTCCACGTCTTCTATGTCAATGGTGATAAGCCCTATTTCAACAAACGGTGACGTATTCCTTTAAGACAGCTAGCTAACAGTAGGCTAACGTTACCTGCTGTGTAATGTTAACTAGCGTCACGACCTCACCTTACAAATTGCATCATGATTAATGATTTATCTCAACTGGTTGTAATCTTTACACATTGATATACATTTTTAACCAATGCATGGTTACATCCCTAGTGGGACATACAGAAAAAAGGCGTCCTTTACTGGAAGAGTGTGTGTGTGTGTGTGTTTTCTCTTCATTTTCAGTTGATGCACTGTACAGCTCAGGAAAGTGCATCAACATATCAGTATGGACATGTTGACCTATGTCCAGGTGACATTTTGAATGTAGTTCAGCTTTTTAAACTAATTAGGGTTGACACTTTCCAGGAGTGTGACAGTGCTTCACCTTTAACCACGAATAGATAGATTTGGGGGAAGGGACTGACAGCCATTGTGAGAGTTTGTGAACAAGAAGTGGGCACCATACTGTTTCCTATATTGTATTTGTCTGTATGTATGTATAAGACAATATGATCTTTTCCAAACCTAAACCAAGAGCTTTGAGTTTCATAAACGTCACCATGAAATTGTCCATCATGCTTTAGTTGCTTTAATGAGATATTGTAGTGAAAAAATGATTCAAGTAAAGACAGTGAGAAGGGGTTTGAAAGCTCTAAGCTGTGTTTTATGTTTTTAAATGAATATTCCAGGCGGCATTACAGTTCATACAGAACATATTTACTTCTTCAAATTTAAAAGTATAGTAAACACGGTAGAAGCTACCATGACAGAATTTCAAAGAAATATCCAGTGTTTTCATATTCCTTCCCACCTCTGCACTATACAGTGCCGTGTCCAGCTCCTGCTCTTTTAAGGTCATGTTTTTGTTTCTCAGTTTTTTGTTTTTGTTTTTTATCACTTCCTGTTTATTTTGTGACTTACCAACTTTTCTCGTTCCAGGTCCCTTTACTTCCGGTCTTTGGAAAACTGTTGGAAACAGTTCTCTCACTCACTCACTCACTATTCCCTATATACTGTTTATTAAATAGTGAACTATATAGGGAACGACCAAACAAGATTTCAGACTACACTACACTACACTGAAAATACATGGTTGTGTCAGTTGATGCGCCGGTTATTTGTGTGACGTAGGCGGGCGCCCCCCAGCATCATGTAAACAAACCGAAACAAAAATACTTCTAACGAAAGCCTGCTCTTTTCAGTTTTGGCAGGGGCTTCTGCTTCTTCTTATCCGCAGGGGAAAACGTTGCATTGTGGTGGTATACGGGAGAAAAATGAAGGGTACATCGTATGTTCACTCAAATTATCTGTGAATTGTGGGTATTTTATGGACTATATAGTGAATGAAATCAACATACTACATAGTGCACTGTTTCCGTGATAGGGAACGGTTTCGAACACAGCTTTTGTCTGCCTTCCCAACATGTGTGAATACCTGTCCCTGCCCTAATGTGGTCCACCTGTGTCTAATTGTCTCCATGCCTCTGTATATATATACACTCACCCTTTGTCCTCTGTCAGTCGCCAGAACGGCTTGTCCTTTGCGCCAGTGTTCCAGTGAGTGTTTCCCAGTGTTAGTTTTGACCTTTTGCTACATCCCTGACTCTGAGCTCTGCCTAGTGATTTTGACACCTTCACATCTGAGTATTTGAACTTGGTTCAAATAAACAAGGACTTTTACTTTGCCTGTGAGTCGTGCTTTTTGGAATCCCATTTCCTCAGAGTGTGCAAACCTGACACAGACTCCATGCTCTATAAGCAGTGTTTATTACGCAGCTTCAACTTCATCACAAGCATTTGCATGGTCTGACAAACGTGCTTTTGTTGGTCCATTGCCTCTTAGTGCGTGACATATTAGTGGAATATTCACTCTCAGTAGCCATTGTGATGGCAAAATTATATTTTACCCAATTAACTATGTCTTTCTGTATGTGCTCTTGTTATGTCTCCCCCAAGGAGAAGTTAAATACATTTGTCTGTGAGAAAATAGCCAACCTAGGTTTACTGAGATACAACCGTAGTCACAAGGTCTCTACAAGTTATACGACACAACATCCCTGTGAACCAGACAGACCAGAAGGTCTATCTTCATTTGTTATTACATTGAATTGTGTGCTTAAAGCGATGTCACTCCCTCTCTCTTATCTGTGTATTTAAGCTGATGTTCTTGATGTGTGAACTTTGAAGACTCTTCCACACCTTGCTGCGTGCATCTTGTGAACGAGTTCTCCTATTCTGCGCAGAATATATGTACTTCAATAAATTTCAAAAACCTACATTGGTCTCAGTCTACTATTTCTTGTTACTTGTTTCATCTTCAATTATTCTAAAACAGTTAATTAATCTACACCTGCTGCACCCTGGGTATTTTCCACCACAATTTTGGCGACGAGGATGGGATCAGTGCTGGGTGTCTGCTGGTGAGCTTCTGTGCGTGAGCTGAGGACTTGCTCTCCGGGATTTCTGTGCTCTCCAGGGCCAGAGATAACGCCTCAAACCTCTAAATCAAAGTTTCAGAGTGGAGGATCAGTAGGCGCGCACGGATCTCCCCGGGGCACTCCACGCTGATCTAAAAGAGAAAAGGAAAATCTCCTAACAGCAGGGTAAGTTTATGTTTTTCTAAAAATTAAAATAATTTGAATTGACTTGTGAAGACATAAGAAACAAATACTGTCGTGTTTGACACGTGACAAGACTGAAAACTTTTTGGGTTTTTTTCTGTTATCTTGACTGCACAAATAACACTCCGGCTACCGTATTCTCAGAGAAAGACCTGGCAGGGTGAAAGACGTTCAATTTGCTGTTTTGTGATGAGAGAAAGCAGCCGGGGGAGAACCTACTCCCACGTGATTTAATTTGCTGTTTTGTATTTGAGAGAAAGCAGACGGAGGAGAACTTACTCCTGCGCTAATTTGCTGTTTTGTATTTGAGAGAAAGCAGACGGAGGAGAACTTACTCCTGCGCTAATTTGCTGTTTTGTATTTGAGAGAAAGCAGCCGCGGGAATAATATTCCCACGTAATTTTGTTGCTTTGTCTTTGAAAAAAAAGCAACCGCACGGGTGACGACTCCTGCGCTTAGAAAACGTTTTCTCGGACCTATTTTATGGGTTCCAATCCGTCGTCGCCCGCCCTGGCTGGGTCACTATTTGAGGAAATGGTGAAAAAGTACGGTTTGCAGAGTGTTAAATATGTACCATATTGGGTTGAGAGTTTTGGCTTTCCTGAAAAGGGAACGCTGTGCACGGGCAAGCTAAAAGATCTGAGACAGGGATTAGAGGAAGAAGAAATCAGAGTAGGGGGGAAATCAAAAATTAAAAAGGTATTACAAATTAAAGTTCTTACGGGATAACAAAAAATGCTTTCAAATATGGATAAATGAAGCCTACATCAGGGAGAAACTGCAATTACAACCTGAGCCTTCTCTGCTAAACACTGATAACATGCACACACACTCTGTCTGTAATGCTTCTTACTCTCTCTATCCGAGTCCTAGGGTCGTGAGTTTCCCGCTTGGAAGCCCTCCGCCAACACCATCTCACCCACCACAGACAACGCACAGACCAGCCGTGCCCGAGCAGCCACAGACCACGTGCATGCCAGAGGAGAAGACACCGGATCCACTCCCTGCCTCAGCCCCTCCACTGCATCAGCAGCGGACAGAACTCAAAGATCTTGACCCACGCCTGATAGAGCTGCTCGTCCTGTTGGACATCGAGCGGGTATCTAGAAACATGGACAGAAGGTCTCAAAAACACCGCGAGGAGAAACAGATGAAACTGTTGGAAGCCATGACAGCTGCTGTTGTCAACAGAGACAGGGGACACCCTGAGAGGCAGGCGAGAGGCAGGGGGAGACGACTCCGTGGCAACATTCAACAAGTGGATAAAGTCACTTGTTTCAACTGTGGTCAGCCTGGACATTGGAGACGGATGTGTCCAAGGACGGTGGGACAGAGAAACAACACGGGCGGAGGTGCTGAAAAGTCTGGGGACCACGCTCACGCCGGCTACAGATGAGTAAAAAAAACACACTCAAAACAAAATGCACACACATGCTTTGCAATGAAGACACTGCTTCGCACTGATACACTGTCTTGCTCTTTGTTTTGTTTGCTAGGTAGGATATAGAGTGATACAGATAGGTTGCCAATAAAATGCGTCTGAAGACGATATTCTTGACAGAGTTTATCTCCCCCCACTTTACAGTAGACTAGACTATGTATTTTCTCAGATCCGGTAACAGCTGCCTGACGTGCATTTGACATTAGTAACGTTCATAAATCTGAGTGTGTTTTGGGATTCTGAAATTAAAATCTTAGAGTTAAAAAGCATTAACGCTGGTCATTTTTATTTGGGAAAATGGGGATTATAATTTTATTTCCTTTTTAGGTAGAATAGACGGCAAGTTAGAAAGTTTTTTCTGACAGGTTTTCCTACAGATTATCCAGGAAAAGAAAAACTAAAACAGGCCACAAACTAATTTTACCCCCTCCAAAGCTTTAGTTGCACAAGCCTACTTATTAGGCAGAAAGGTTATATGTCTCCATTTTGGAATAACGGTTGTGAGTAATACGTTTTTGGAATTGTGTGTCTGAATACCAATCATTAGTTGGCTAACTATTTTGGACGCATTATAAACACACACTTTTTGCTTAAAGCTCCAAGTGTGCGTTTCTCTCTGTCAGACTGTTAAACCTCCCGTCTGATAAGACGTAAAAATTGTTTTTGCCTAGAGAGATACACCCAAAGTCACAACAAAATGACTGGGCACTCTCGTTTTTCTTTTTTTGTTCCAGATGAAGAACACACAGATGAGTTTTTTGGATTAAAGGATGAGCTTCAGTGCTTTTCACTTGACTGATAAAACCACAGCATATTTTTCTTTACTCATTGTCTCACATCCTGTTTGTTTTTCTCTCCTATAGATCAGGAGACACTATCAGGACTTTTTTTCCCTGACTGGACTGTGACAGACCGACTGACTGCACTGATTAGTTCAGACACATCTTCACCACAAGCGCGTGTTTGTGCCTGCAGGTGCCCACCGTTTGCGGGACCCTATGCTACAAACACACAATTCGTTGTGCACGGTAAAAATAAAGTTTTTTTTTTATTGATGTTTCACTCTCAGATACCGCGCTATCTCTGAGCAACTCCAAAACGTTAATGTCCATTTGATCACTGTTTCTTTTTCTGCTTGTAGTCATCACACGGCAACTCGGACTACAAGTCCCAGAATACCACACCATCTAAGACAGGAAGTGATCTCATGCGTTTTTTCCGGTTTTAACTCCCTATTGACTGTTGGGGGTCGTTTCTGACCAAGTTTGATTTTCCTTTAGCTAAGTAGGAATTTTGAGCTCTTGTAAAACATTTCGTGTTACGGACTTACTTTGTACACTACTCTTCAGGGGATTATAGGGGATGTTACATAAATGTGTTCCTGTTGATGCATTGTCTAACTTTCCTCTTTTCCTCAGTACTCCAGTGGACGCGGAATGTCACTTCTGATCTGTTTTTCTATTTTTGCATAACAACCTGAAATACTTTCACATGCCTCTGTTGGGTTATTTTGCACTTTCTTCAAAATGAATTAGCCACACTCCGATAACACGGCTCTCCTCTGTCCTTGAAGAAGGACAGCTGGCAGACGGGCTCTCCCTGAGTAACACACACAGATAACGGACAACAAGCATTATACATACAGTTTCCAGGCCAGTAAATCATTTTCGTTGGATGGGAAGATCATTTTTGAGTCTCTTTGTCTTAAATAAACAAACCAAACACTTAGATACTATTGTAATCTTACATACTTTTTGGGGTAACACAATTTGGACTTTGTTACACAAGACATGTTTATGATTGTATTACTTGTTTTAGGGTTGTCTATCAACTAGACCTACTAATCAATTTGATGAGTAGGTGCTAAAACCATTTAATTGGCTAACAGAATTTATTTGAACACTTACAGTTTTCTAAACTGTGAGACAACATCTTCTTTAAAGGCGTTGAAATGTGTGTGTTACCATGCAGAATGGAGGAGTGTGTTTGTTTTTTTTCTCTACAGGAGCTCAGAGAAGCAGCCAAGGTAGGGGCTTTCACACACACACACCCAAAGATAATAAGGCAGGGTTTGTGCATGTGGAGGAAGGAGACATTTGGATTTCGAATTTAGGTTCAGCAATGTTGATTTTGATATACGTCTTGGCATAGATCGTACAATGTGATATGTTTTCAAAATACAAATTGGATAACCAGACTGAAGCACTCAGCGCTTAGTTTAATTTGTGGCTATGCTAAATACTAGACAGCAGTTAGTATTATTTTGTGTTGCCTCTGTCTCTACCTGATAAACATAGTTTGCTGGGTATATCTGAGTTTCTTGGTTAAGACCATATTGAAACTGATTCGGGTTTATAGAGATTAGATTCTATCAGCATTTAATATTGTACTCTAGTGGGATTTCAGCAGAACTGCACTATAGATTTTGGTTGCATTTTAGTTACTATATGATAAAATTGTTTAAACTATTAACATGATGTTGAAAACGTTTTCTTTTGGTGATTGGTGTTTTAACTTTTGTTGCTTTTATACAGGTGTTTCTGTGTAAGACAGGACAGTGTTAATGGAGAAACCACTAAACCATTATTTATATATACTGAGTGTTTGAGTCATGTGTTTTACATGTCTCAAACAGGAGGGATAATAGTAGCTTCATAAATAAGATGTTAAAAGTATAAGGTTTCACGTCATTTGGATTTTTAAGTAGATTTTTAAGTAAATTTTAGTAACAGATAAAGTCGAGTAGGTAATTTGTTTAGCCTAAAAACAGGAGCACATTACACAGACAGTCTGTGAAAAGATAATGTTCCTCTGTTTTTCCTAGGTTTTCCAAGAACTAGTTACAAATCAGAACCGAGGAATCTCTGCATAGTGTCAAATGACTGCTCATGAACTGCAGTAAAACTGAATGTAAAATTGAATAAAAAATGATCAATATTCTGTTAGTTCATTGCGTATTTCTCACCTAAAATTCTTTCAGAAGCTTATTTTAGTGTGCAATTTGGTTGTTTCCCTAATTTGTTTCCACAGATAATCTGATTGATATAAGCAAATATTGAGACAGGTTTTCATCAAAGTTTCAAGCTGTAGCTTTAAATAACATCACTACTTGCATAGTAGCTTTCCCTGCTTAAAGGCCAAATAAAATGCCTATAATTAAGTTTGTAGCGTTGACTGAGTAAATGAGGTTTCTAGTTTAGCACAATTAGGGACAAAGCATTTCTTGAGCAAAATGCCTGATGCATACATTATATTATGTGATTCCTGTCCCTGGTCAGGTAACACTTCTATTGATAGATTGTTAATTAAAGTGCCCGTGGTTTCGATAACCCACTTAACTTTAATTCATAACAATTTCAGTTATTCACAAATTTTGATAAGCCTTACTTTGTATTGCTTGACAATACTGCCTTGAAATAAACATATCTTTTGTTAGTTCACACTGTTTTGTTTTGACTAGATTACAACGCGGTATTGGATTTATATCGGGTTTAAAGCTACACTCAGTTCATTTAAGATTTTGCCCTAGTCAATTGTTTTTAAAACTTGCATTATAGTCTTCATTTTGTATTTTTAAGCGACTAAATTACAAACTGTCTACATTGCATTACTAAGTGCTAATCAAAGTAAAACACTTTGTTGGTGATTCTTCCCTCTAAACAAATGTTTATTGGACTTTTTCTCTTGCTCCTATACAGGGTTTTGCTGTATTACCACAAGTCGGTGTTAATTACTAAACTAATGACACGGATTATTATATTTGCTGCATATTAAGTCATGTGCTTTGTCATGCCTTAATGAGTAGGGATATGGTAACATATAATAATATAACGGGCGTAATAATAATTAGTAGGGACATAATAGCATTTAAAAATAGGCTAATAATAGCTTCCAAAATATAGCTTTTAAAATAGGAGTTCACCTTTTAGGGTGTTAAATTTTTTTTTTGACACAGGTAGAGACAGAGGCCCCAAAGGCACCCCCTCCATCCACCGCTCTGTGTGAAGTGATAGGATAGAATGTATGCAACTCTCCTATGCTCTTTCTGCCATCAGAGTCCAGTTTTCCGCAGGTCTGCCCAGAGCAGCAGAGGAGCCCGGGGACTTTTGTTGGCATCAAAGATCTCGGAGAAAGAACTGGCAATCCAAACGGTGGAAAGGCCCATTCCAGGTTTCTTCTCATCGCCCGCACCGCCGTAGAGGTCGCTGAGAGGGCAACTTGGGTTCACGCATCGCATTGCCAGGAGAGTCCAGGATCCAGGGAAGGTCTCAGGCGAGCCAAAGCCTGCTACAAGTGCCCTAAGCCAGGTGTCACCTACGCCGGAGGACTGAAAAACGTGCCTGACAGACGGACTCTGTGCACTTTTCAGCAACCCCCCCGAGACGACTACGTGGGAACAAACCGTTTGACAGAACGGCCAGATAACATCTCTAATAGCCAAACATTTGGTATCGTACACTTTTCTTCACACACACATGCAGCAGCAGCAGTGACGTCACACATTCTCCCTCTGACAGACATTCCTCTGCTGTGCTACACACACACACACACAGCACATCCCACAGGGAGCAGACTCTCCCTCCATCACAGCATGGAGCAACAGAGACAATGGAGAATTCAGTGGCACCAGCCGTGTCTGTGTGAAGTTATCAGATGTGTAACCAGTTTCTTTTTTATCACTGTATGTCTGATTATCGCTTTGTTTATGCTAAGAGAAGTTTGACAGACCACCAGTCAGCATAACTACTCCCTTTTATGATTTTAACGACACTGACCCTTCCATGTAGGTACTATGACAACTACGCAGCAGAGAGAACCTTACTCTTTTTCTAGAATCGACTGTCAATAAAAGAGTTATATTTTCTTCTCCTGCTGTTCTGTTGACACTGAAAGATGTTCAATTCACTGACCAAGGTTATTTTGTAGTGTGTGTGTGCATGGGTTTCTGGAACTGACCCTTGTGGTCCTTTTTACCTCAACGTTGTATCACCTCCCAAACCTGACATCACACACTCGCGCCATTTAACACACACATTAGACGCTTTATCATCCACATGGATGTCCTCCTCTAATGAGGATGGCGGAGCCTTCTCTACGAATAGCTGGTTAGGCTCAATCAAAAAGTTCACTCGCGAGGCGGGTTATAATGAGTCTTGTTACGTCTGCTCTCTTTTCGCCCTCTCACAAAAACAGGCCGCACCCGTTAAACCACAACCGTTAAGTCTGCATGAAACAATCTGTGTAATGACCGCCCTCATGGATGTCGTGATGAAAAAAGAACAATTTTACTTCACCGTCTCAACCGTGTGCTGAGCTCGCTAATCGTCTCGTGTGTTCCCGTAATGGTACTTTGATTTAAAACTAGAAACGGTAAAGCATCCGATGCTATTTGGTCAATTTCATCACAGCCTGACAAATCTGACTCATGACCTTTGCATAGAACACGCTCGACATTTGGGGTCCCATTACCTGGGTTTGACTACCGGCTGCAAGCGCACACTGAACAACACATGCGGAAACGGTAAATTTAAACTTAGTGCATGCTTGTTTTCATCTCCAGGGGTCATCGAGGCATCCATTCTGGATCCATCCAAAACCCACTTGCTTGCGCTGGCCAGATGATTCTGGTGCGGGCTCGTTAGTGGATTTTGTCTGGCTCTGTCGTGACTCCTGATATAAATTTCTGCCACCCTTATGGACGGGTAGATGCACTTTAATTTATCTGACCCCTTCAATTACGGTCTTGTCTTCCCTTGTGCAGGCCACTCATCACTACGCGCATTACATTCCTCCGTGGGGCGGCTTCATTAGGGTAAAGCAAAAGATGCCAGGGGAAGGAGAGAAATTCGTTTCAGGCCTTTTTGCCTTTAGTATAGGACAGTAGCCGATTCACACAATATTGATAAAGTTCACAGAGTCTTGAGAATTTGATTGTAATTGTGAATCTCTGGCTTTAACAACTTTCCCACATATGACTCAAAAGACTGACGAAACGGACAACGACTCAGACACAGTGTAACTTTTATTGGACAGCCACTCAGATTTATGATTTATCTCATTTAGTTTGATTTCATTTAACCTAAAGAGTGGTGTTTTGTTTGTTTTTGTTTTGTGTGAGATATTGTCCCTTTAATCTGAGGGTTTCTTTTTTATCCCTCACAAAAAAAAAAGCATGCTAACTACAACCAACATATTTAAATATAATTTTGAATTATTTTATTGTGATTAGGTTGTAATCAAAAGAGTGGAGTGTGATGGCAAAATTATATTTTACCCAATTAACTATGTCTTTCTGTATGTGCTCTTGTTATGTCTCCCCCAAGGAGAAGTTAAATACATTTGTCTGTGAGAAAATAGCCAACCTAGGTTTACTGAGATACAACCGTAGTCACAAGGTCTCTACAAGTTATACGACACAACATCCCTGTGAACCAGACAGACCAGAAGGTCTATCTTCATTTGTTATTACATTGAATTGTGTGCTTAAAGCGATGTCACTCCCTCTCTCTTATCTGTGTATTTAAGCTGATGTTCTTGATGTGTGAACTTTGAAGACTCTTCCACACCTTGCTGCGTGCATCTTGTGAACGAGTTCTCCTATTCTGCGCAGAATATATGTACTTCAATAAATTTCAAAAACCTACATTGGTCTCAGTCTACTATTTCTTGTTACTTGTTTCATCTTCAATTATTCTAAAACAGTTAATTAATCTACACCTGCTGCACCCTGGGTATTTTCCACCACACCATGTAAACAGCTTAGTTGGAATATCGTCTTTTTCGGAATAAGGGCAAAAACCTGGAAAATGATGTGCATGTCAATGTAGTCAGTGAGAAATCCAAACCAAGCAGGTGGTCAAACAGTTGGTGAAGTGTTCAATCATCCATAATGATGGCGAGATATGAAGCAGAATAAAGAGGGCAGGAATGAGTCTGCTAAAAAGGAGAAAGAGATTAAAAAAAAGGTCCAAACAGAGACTCTAGAGATCTCAATTGCTTTGGAGGTCAAAAGCTGGTGCCTCTAGAGCCTGGGGAAAAGGCCAGCATACATCATCTCAATGATCTTTCTCATTGAGATTGCCTGCCCGCTGTGAGAATAAATATGACGATATGACCACTGGGCTGCTGGACGCAACATCCCGGCTGCTAAAACAGAACAGGCCACATAAAAATAAAAATGATGTTTCGGGATTGCATGTCTCACCGGGCAACAGAGATGATAGATGTAAATGAGGTGCAACGGTTTTGTGAAAGCTGTACTTGAATTTATTGACATAGGTCTGGGTGTACACATACAGCTGGATGATGAACAGTCAGAAAAGTCACTCTGCCTCTGAAATGATTACTGCAGGCAGAGAGAGCAAATGTGAAAGGTACAAACACATCTTTACAGAGCAGAAGGAGAGCTACAGCAGGATTGTCTGAGCTTATCTGAACTTACATTACAATCTGTTTTATGGTATATGATTCAAGATGTTCTCAGAACTGTAGACACTGCCAAAGCTCTGGTAGGCAAATTACTGAGACACTGAATACTGGAGAGATTCTAGTTTGGTTAAAATATAGTCTCGCATTGCCAGAGCTATCTCCACAGCGCTGTGGAGTAAGGTCACCATTCAGGGATAGGAGAAAAAAAAATTGTCTCTGGAAGAAACTTGTTTTGGTGGAACATTTGCACCCTGCAAAAGAAAACGCCACATGAAAAATTAAATGAAGTCAACTGTTCACGAAATACAGCAACGTGAGCTATTTAAAAATGGTCTCGGGAAGGATCTTGAAAGGATCAAAGCCGTTGTCACTCCAAACCCGTAAAATACGGACGCTTCGGCAGTGGCTCTCAGCATCAGATACGACGCAGTAATCACCCTTCACGTCTGTATGGAACGCACCGGGCAGAACAGCAGCTCGACCGCGGCGCTGTAAGATGACGATGTATTGAGACAGACAACGGTAGTAGTAGTATGAAAGACCGAAATGCCGCGTGAGGAGGGTGGTTGGGGGGATGGATGGGTCAAACGACACAGGACTTTCACCCAGGAGACCGGGGTTCTTGTCCCACGTGTCAGTCAGTACGTTCCGACCCAGAGCGTCAAAAGTGACGTCAAGAGTCCCAACGCTAAAGGAGACTTTTAGCGTCAATAACAAACACCAAAGGCACGACCAAGCATCCATATTTTATGGAGAATGTGTTGTAGGATCCCTACAGAGACAGACCTTTTTGTTCAAGAGTGAGATTCTTTTTTGTTTAACCAGAAATCGCTCTGAAATCGGCATCGCCAAACCCATCAGACTCCAGGTAAATAAACCATTCTTTTAGCGTGTATACTTTTAGAGCCAGCCAGGGTTTATTTCAACCAGACCAAAGTGGTGATTGTTGGAACAGTGGAAAGACTGATTTCACTCTTATATCTTCCATTCAATGTAAAGCTAGAACCAGAAGAGAGTAGCTTTCTGTTTTACCACTAAACATGAGAAGGGGATTCTTTGCATCTTTGTTGTTGGAGGGCAGAATGGAGGAAGCTGGAGAGAGACAGATCAACAATGATCAACAAATAAAATCTTTTTTGAGCCTAACTGGTATAACTGTTGTAGTATTGATCAAGCTAAACAAAAAAAGAGCCTCCACACACAGAGAGGAGTCCTTAATTTCTCCTGTCAAACAAACCGAAGTATAAGTGATACTGACAGTCAAAGCGTAAGAACTTTTTGCCATAAATTGGTCTGTGTATCGATCAGTGCTCGGAGAAGCCTCGCGCCACATCGATCGCTCAGAGGAAAACATCACATAGTTTTCTGTTTGTCACTGCTAAGAGGAGGGAATATGCTCGTTCACAATCTGGTGACACTCTGGATCATATTAGCCACGTTCTCACTGGAGTTGTCTAAGAGGCTTAGAGCAGTCTGTTGTGTCGAGGTTCTGCTCGTTATTGGCTGCGTTGGAGTGTGAGGGACTGTGTCCCCACAGGGATACGGCTGAGCAACCAACAGGGTCACCCAAAGATTCTTCATATTTGTACCTGCTAGCATAGGGCCAGGAATAAAGCAAAGGCAGCTGTGTGTAAACCATAGACTGTATTAGTAATGGACGTTGCATCGGTAACATTAAACAGTTACAAAAAAGCGACAAAAACGTAAAAAGCAACACAAATATTTTACCTTATCTTAATACTGGACAAATTTCAAAGATTGTTGTTCCCATCAGTTACTTAGACACAAAGATATAAGTAAATAGATTCCAGGTTGAAAAAAAACTTGGACTCAGTGTATCTCATTATGTGCACACCATACTGCTGTGCAGTGGGAAACCCAGCCCTCCAAAGGGGCTTATCACTTTCCTTCTATCCTCCCAGAGGGTAGCAGACCTGCTCCTCCCCAGGGAGCCATGCCCCCCCTCCCCCTCCCCCTCCCCACTGACAATAGCAGAGCAGCTAATCTGACATTCCTCTCTGCTGGACTTCTCTCTTATTATAGGTTAGTCTATTTCAAGAACATAATCATCATAGATGGGACTCACCTTGCAGGTGAAGCGACACATTGGCACACGGCAGTGTCAGTCACACACTGGCCTCTCATTTATCACTGACATCGGGCCTGTGCTGCAGGACACGTTCCTATCACACAGTGATAATGTTCAGTAAATGTATCTCCAACTCAACAGGACCGATGATATCAGTCAATGAGAAATATCTTAATGGTAGTCTATATAACGACAACGTTTAATTTCCAGGATTGTTCCGAAATTCTACCGGATGTCCCTCATTTCTGCCGGATGTCCGTTACATTCCTCTTTCTTTGTGTTGTAATTTTAAACTCCGGTGGATTTCTGAGGACTCTGGTTAACTGCTCCTCAGATCTCTGCAGGGTAAATCCAGACAGCTAGCTAGACTATCTGTCCAATCTGAGTTTTCTGTTGCACGACTAAAACTACTTATGTCATGTTCCACCAAAACAAGTTCCTTCCTGAGGCTATTTTGCAGAGGCAGCAGGGCTCCGAGGGGCGCTTAGCGCCGCCCAAGACCATTGTGACTGGTTTAAAGAAATGCCAATAAACCAGATCTCCAATCTCGGAATGCTTTGTGGACTAGCCAGACCTTCCTCCACTCTATATATATATATATATATATATATATATATATATATATATATATATATATATATATATATATATATATATATATATGATATAATGACTTTTTTGGCTCATTTTCTGTAAACATTGTAGCATGAAATAGGGCTTAATATTTTTCCCAAAAATTAGATGAATCAGATCCCGGGAAAAGACAACGCATTTCCCGGGATTCCCAGGAATTCCCGGCTGTTGTAGTTTTTTTTTTTTATTTTTTTTTTTTTTTTTAGCCCAAGAAATGTATCAATATCATTCAAACATGCATTCCCAAATCCCAAACTGACATTTTTTATATTATTTGTATCATTATTAGGGCAAAAGAACACAGTTTATGTTGATCATCAACACAGTTTGCAATGATCAATTCTGCTGCGTGATCAAGTGAACTGTGTGCTGCAGCGCTAATTAATGCCAGGTGGAATGTCTGGGACTGGTCTTCTGAAAATCTAGGCAACCCTTATAAAACCAATAACTCCATTATAAAAACTAACGAAATCTGCTAAAGTAAACCATTGAATGATTCCTAATCCATTATTATTATTATTATTATTTTAGCTAATCCATTCTGTTAAACAAAATCCATTCTGTAGCTGTTGAGATGTGTAAGCGGCTGCAAACGGGAATAATCACTCAAAGTTAACCAAATGTTTCTTTATTAGGGCAGGCATATTTCTCTTTTAAACACATACAAGTTCAACTAAATTAAAGAAAACGACCCACAGAAATGTACAACTGTGCACTGCAAAACGACAGGGCCATATGTAAAACTGAATTGGAAAAAAAAAAATGCCTAAATATTCTGCTGCAATATCAGCATTGCATTGAACTCGTGACAACCTAGGCTCCATATTTCTTTTAGTTTACAATTAATTCTCACCCTGCCCTTCTTTCTTTTTCTTCTAGAAGTGTGCTTTCAAAAAGCAGAGAGCATTGATAGACTCTGCGCTCAGGTGGATTTTCATGACAAATTGGCCGCAGATAGAAAATGCTCTCTGCCTCCACGGATGGAGCCTGAATAATACTAAGAGCTTCAAACAACTGTTGCAGGTGAATGGATTTAGTGAGCCTGTATTACCATAGATACGATACGGCACTGTCGCCTGCATCAACGTTACCATATGACAACAATAGACACACTCGTTGCATTTTTTATTTTATTTTATTTCCAGTTTCCCCGTCATAACCTTTCCCGTGAATCGGGAAATAGTCTTGATCAGATTTCCCGGGAATCCTGTTTCTCAGGATTAAACCCTAGCATGAAAGCACTGTGGAATTAGCAAGCTAGCTAGCTAACTTAACTAAATGGGCCGATAATAATACAACCCCAAATCAGAAAAAGTTGTGACAGTATGGAAAACACAAATAAAAAAAGAAAGTAGCAATTTCTAAATGTACTTTGACTTGTATTTCATTGCAGACAATACAACAGCACATAATTGAATGTGTTCCTCATGATTTTTATTGTTTTTGTTTCAAAAAAACAAAATTACTATTTTGGTTCTTGCAACACATTTAAAAAAAAGTTGGAACAGTAAAGTATTTACCACTTTGTAATGTTGCCATTCCTTTTCACAACACTTAAAAGACCTTAAGGGACTGAAGAAACCAAGTGATGAAGTGTTTCAGGTGTAATTTTGTCCCATTCTTGCTGCAAACAAGTGTTAAGGTGGGCAACAGTACGGGGCCTTCGTTGTCGCATTTTGCGCTTCGAAATGCGCCACACATTCTCTATTGGAGACAGGTCGGGATTGCAGGCAGGCCAGTCAAGTACCCGTATCCTCTTCCTCCACAGTCAGGACTTTGTAATGTGTGCAGAATGTGCTTTTGCCATTATCTTGTTGAAATATGCATGGACGTCCCTGGAAAAGATGTCTTCTTGAAGGCAGCATATTGTGCTCCAAAATCTCTATGTACTTTTCAGCATTAATGGTGCCATCACAGAAGTGCAAGTTACCTTTGCCAAGGGCACTGACACGACCCCATACCATGACAGACCGTGGCTTTTGGACTTGTTGCTGGTAACAGTCTGGATGATCCTTTTCTTCTTTGGTCCGGAGCACACGGCGTCCATTTCTCTCAAAAAAATACATGAAATACTGATTCATCTGACCACAGTACACGTTTCCACTGTGTGATGGTCCATCCCAGAGGCCTCCGAGCCCAGAGAAGTCGACGGTGCTTCTGGACACTGTTAACATAGGGCTTCCTTTTGGCACAGTACAGTTTTAACTGGCATTTGTGGCTGTAACTACGTATTGTGGTACTTGACAAAGGTTTGCCAAAGTAGTCCTGAGCCCATGTGGTGATATCGCTTATAGATGAATGACGATTCTTGATGCAGTGCCGCCTGAGGGATCGGAGATCACGGTTGTTCAGCTTAGGCTTGCGCCCTTGTCCTTTACGCGCTGAAATTCCTCCACATTCCTTGAATCTTTTAATTATGTTATGCACTGTTGAAGGTGAAATAAGTAAATGTCTTCCTATCTTTCTTTGAGGAACCTTGTTTTTAAACATTTCAATAATTTTCTCATGTATTTGTTGGCAAACTGGCGATCCTCAGCCCATCTTTGCTCCTAAAGGACTAGACCTTTCTTGGATGCTGCTTTTGTACCAAATCATAATTACAATCACCTGTTGACATCACCTGTTTCAAATCACATCATTATTTAACCAATTTACCTGATTACTAGCCCTAAATTGCTCCTGTCCCAACCTTTTTTGGAATGTGTTGCAGGTCTGAATGACAGGAAAGGATGTATATTTACAAAAGAAATTAAATTGACCAGACAAAACATGAAATATTTTGTGTCTGCAATGAAATACAAGTCAAAGTACATTTAGAAATCACTACTTTCTTTTTTTATTTGTGTTTTTCATACTGTCCCAACTTTTTCTGATTTGGGGTTGTAATTCTCATAATAAGATGTTTTGGGGCCGATTGGTGGGATATCTGTTGACGAAGTACACACTGCAATACTTGCTCGTGTTACTTTATTGTGTCAGTTAACTTCATTTAATATTGTATGTGGATTTTTCTTTTGTGGGGTGCAAATGTTCCACCAAAACAAGTTCCTTCCTGAGACTATTTAGCAGAGCCACCGTCAAGACGATTGTGATTGGTTTAAAGAAATGCAAACAACCCAGAGTGTTTTTTCTCCTATCCCAGAATGCATCTTTGGTGTAGCCAGACTTAACTCTACAGCGCTGTGGAGATAGAGCTGGCAATGCATGACTATTAAACAGACCGAGTCAAGTTTCTTTGATTCCTGTGAGAGAAGCTTCCTTACCTTATTGTGAATTGTTTTAAGTAACTGATACTTGTTTTTGGAAAACTCTTGAAACAAGAACTACACAAGTGGAGTAATTTCAGCCTAGTAGTAGATTAGAAGGCCTCAGACAACGCCATGGCTTGTACAGATGAATACTGTGTGGCATCAATATTTCCAAAACATTTTATATGTGTTAATTTTGAATGACTGCCTGTGTCATACAAAGGTTAGGTGAGATTCCTGTGAAAATCGTAAGCACAATTATTTTGGTCTATATTGAAACCAGGATCATTTAACACGATTCCTCATTGACTTTTGGAAAGATGTTGCATTTATTAAATAGTTAAAGTGCTCATATTATGCTTGTTGGCTTTTTCCCTTTCCTTTATTGTGTTATATGTCTTTTTTGTGCACGTTATAGGTTTACAAAGTGAAAAAGCCCAAAGTCCCCCCCAAAGGGACTTACCATCTCCAACAGAAAACACTGTTCACAAACTGCTCCAAACTGCTCTGTTGTAGTCCAGCCTTTACTTCAGAGACAAACGTGGTCACTTTGGAACACACGTTATAATGCTCGCCTAGCTGCTAGCATGACACGCCCTCATACTCTGCTTCTGACTGGCTAGTAGTCCTTACCTAGGTACTGTCAGGACACGCCCTCATACTCTGCTTCTGACTGGCTAGTAGTCCTTACCTAGGTACTGTCAGGACACGCCCTCATACTCTGCTTCTGACTGGCTAGTAGTCCTTACCTAGCTACTGAGCATGTGTGACTCCCACCAAAGATGGAACAGAAGTGAGATGTCTCACTCTGTAGCTAAACAGAGAGCTCAACACACAGGGTGAAAAGAGGAGCTGCAGCAATATGCATTACAACAAAAATATGGTGTTTTTTGAAAATTAAACTATGTAAACCTATTCTGGTACAACCTCTAAATACAATGATGAACCTGAAAATGAGCAGAATATGAGCACTTTAAACAAATCACCAGTGAAAACACCTTAAACTGTAAAATGTCCATTCATACTTTTCATTCGGAACACAACGCTGAAGCGACGCATCTCATCAACGGGTTCATATATCGCATGAAAACTTGCATGCAACAATTCGTATCATACCCCATGAAATTACGAGCGCTGAACAGTCACTATAGACAAAGTTGACAGAAAATAACCCAAATTCAGGCTGATTATCTCCAGTTTGCTCTATAAATAACTATCTCTCTCTCTCGCTCTCTCTCTCTCTCTCTTTTGACAAAATCATAACCTGCTAAAAGAGCCACCTTTTAATGTGAAAAGTGAACATGGGGAGACAAAGGCACAGCTTCTATGAATATCTAAAAATACAACCAATGTTAAACCCAATCACAGTGAAAAGGTGACTTTAGTTGTTAAATGCAAGGAGCCAGACTACAGACTTCAGTTTCTTGACAGTCCCCCCCCACACACACACACACACGCACAGACTTTGCCAGTTTGGAAATGTCACAATGACGGGCGACTAGGAAGGAAACGTGCCGTGTCTGAAAATAAAATAACAGATTTCTCTGGGTTTGAAGTTTGGTGGAAACATTTGTGAGAGTGTAACTACACAACTCAAAAATATATATTCTTTATTCTTTATTCTTTATTTGGATAGCCCCTTGAGATGTACCATCTCATTTTCAAGGGGGTCCATATAACATAGGTATGGTTGTTTTTAGACATTTTAATGCAGAAACGTTACATATTGTACTTTTAACTGACTGCTCTTACACCTTTCATCTGCTTTAAACATTCAGCAAGGCGAGAACATGATTTATCGTATGTTGTGTGGTTTGGAGGGCCTTTTAAATTGAAATGCTCAGCTCTTTAAATAAGCGACAGGTAATAGAAGTGCTGTCTGTATTAAACGTGTTTCAAGAGGCTGCCGTTATATGGGTGTGAACGGTATATGCATAGCCACAGAGTAAATAATTCAGCAGTCAGTGAGTCTGAAAATTAATTTGGGATCCAGTGGCCATGACTTGTTGAAACAGAGACCAGCTGGAGAGCCAATCAGTCTCACAAAAAAACAATTACAAAATGTAAATACTGGACACTTGACTGGGCTGTGTGTGTGTGTGTGTGTGTGTGTGTGTGTGTGTGTGTGTGTGTGTGTGTGTGTGTGTGTGTGTGTGTGTGTGTGTGTGTGTGTGTGTGTGTGTGTGTGTGTGTAGGCAATTTCAGAGACTTGTGCATTTTTGTAATCCTCAGACAACACTGACATCAAGTGGCCGTTTGTAAAAATTTCACCATGTAGAAGCTGAACTTCTCATGCAGTCATACATTGTTATATTCATTATAGGACTCATTATCTTCAGCACGTCAACAAATATAATCCATATTAATAAATAAATATTAAGTTTTTTTAATCAAATGTTGTGGAATATGTACATTTAATGGATTCCTCTGTGTCATTTCTATGTAGAAAAATAGGCTTAGAAATGCCCAGCTGTCTAAAATATTTGATTTGGGCGGGAAATAATCACTCTTAGAAACTATTGTTTTTACTGTAAATACTATAATTAATTATGTTTCTCTGCATGTATGTCTCTCTTTTTATCTATTTTTTCATGACACATAAACACTAACACTTGAAATGTATTGGTGATTTTGTATGTATTACATTTGATATGCGCTTAGGGTGTATGTGTTTTTATTTAAGCCATTATAGGTTTCTACCACAGCCTCACATGTATTTCTTCAATGTAATTTGTATTGTATGTCTGTGAAATAAATACAGAAAGGGTGGAAAAGGTTAACAAAGAGTAAAGTTGTTTTTGCCTGTATTAATTTTTCTCATATCCTTTTTGCGGTTTGACTGCTTTCTGAACATTCAACACAAACAAAGGCAGCAGTCATGTCAGGGAATTCCCAAATGTATGTCATCAATTACTTAGATACAAGAGATACATATGTGTAATGTACATGTTGCTCCTTGTAGGGGGGCATGAACTGATCCAGTATAGGCATCAAGGAAACGTTATTATGGATCCCACGTAACTTCTAGGCAAGTCCCACCCTACGAAGCAGCTCTATTGGTTGGGGTTAGGCATTGACCTCGAGTGGTTAAGGTTAGGATAGCCGATTGGCCAGGGGATAGGACCTGAACAAATGAGGTTACGTTACCTTGCATTAGCATGGACGCCTAGCCAATAGTAGTGTGTGAATGCGATTGAAGGGCGGGTCTTGCCTCGAAGTTGCGTGGGTTCCATAATAACGCATCAAGGAAAAATCCAAGGCACTAGTCTTTAGAAAAATGTAAATGCCTTTAATACATCTGGCACATCCTTACCAGTAGATTACAGATCAAAAACATCACTTCAACATGTTTAGGCGTCCAGCCTTCTTCAGGAAGTTACAGGCAAAAGAATAATGTAGTGAAGTACCAGCTGTATCTGGTAAAAGCATTTTATATTGCGAGTGCCTAAGTCATTGTCGTATTATAAAACAATAAAAAGACAACAGTAATTAAAGTTATAAAAAATATAAACTAAAAAATAACAACTATTTAGAGAAGGAAAGAAAACAAAAGCAAAACACACGCATGCGTACTTTGCGCAGCCTTGATGCGCACAAGCTAACGACCCAAGGAGCATCTTGATGCTAACAGCTAAACATGGCCCTGTTCACATACAGCAGACTGTCTCATTTACTAAGAATATCCGGAAATAAAGTCTCCGTTATACGAACGGGGACAGAAATAAAACCGGGACCTGCATGCTGTGTGCAGTTCATTCGCTGCCAGGTAAGATTACTGTCTGTCCGTGAGTTTCAGTTGACGTTAAGCTAGCTAACAGCGTAATGCTAACGTCAAGCTAGAAAGAAAGCGAGGAGACGACCGGAAGTTTCCAAAATAAAAGTGGTGGCAGTTTAACAAAATTATAAAAATAGAAAGAAAATACGCATCGAAAATATAATTGAATGCCACGTATTGTATTTGTTATGTATTACATGTTTTCATCACACATGCAATTTAGTATTTACTTTCGCTTTAAATTTCTTCAAATGCTAAAGATATTATTTTGAACCTCACAACCGGAAGTGTTGTATTCGTCCGGATTTTAACTATAGTTTTAATACACACTCAAACACTGTTACTGATCAACAACTTGTTTTATAAATCGGTCTCATAGGGTTTCAATGAATTATTAGCCTATTTTTAATTTGTACTGCAGCTGCAGCAATACTAATAGTAAGCTACTGGAAACAGTTACATTATCACCACTTGCTTAAATGGTTAATAAAGCATTTCATTAATGCTTTGTAGATCCGTTATAAGCCATGTTGGGAAACCATTAATAAATAAAAGGCTCTTAATAAAGCCATGGAGTCTGCATTCATAAATACAGAAGTCCATGAAGTCTTTAATTGTAAATAGTTGTTAATAGTTGTTGGCAGGGGTGATTCTAGGATCAGATCTTTAGGGGGGCTCAGCCCCTAATGAGAATGTGACATGGATACAGTGCCTTGCAAAAGTGTTAACCCCCTCCCCCCCAGCTAAATCAGTAATTTAATTAGCCGATAATCTCTGAGCTAGCACATTCAGATCAAGTGATTATGATACTGTGATGCCAAACGGGCAAGTGGGTTGTTTTATTTACTTGCCCGACGAGGCGTTTTACTTGCCATCGGGCAACCCTTATTGATGAACCCGGTTATAGAAGAAAGTGGTATCAGATATTTTAAATGATGGAGCTACTGAGAGCTAATTTCGGTTTCATTGACATTGTTCATACTGCTCATATTCAATATACAGAATAACGATAGCACAGATACTTTACTAACATTATCTTGCATATATTTGGGAACCTGATAGCTGATGTTAGCAATGAAATGGTACCAAAATAACGTCAAACTATTATTACACTGGAAGGAACAATCACGGACGCTAATTTCGCGTTCGGCCACCGACAATAAAACAAACAAGTTTATTTTTAAAATGCATTATCATATTATTTTAGTGAGGACTCATACATAACTACAAATAACTAATGTTAGGGAAATCTGTTCATGTTTTGTTATGCGTTTCTGGATTATTATATATATATATATATATATATATATATATATATAATATAATATAATCAGCTAATATATCGGTATATATTGGCTTTTTAAACACCAAATATTTGTATCGATATCGGCCTTAAAAATCCTTTATCAGTTGGGCTCTATAAAGGAGCAACACTCAAACTGATGAACTTGAAGTATGTAGTTTTGCCAACCAGGTTCATGTTTGTTGATGTTGTTTTCATCTGGTCCCGTTATGTTTCTGTTTCTCCCAGAGGTCGATGGACAGTAAGGCGTTACAGGAGAGGCAGAAGCAGCAGATGGCCAAAGGTCTTCCCAGACAGAAGCCCATCACAGGGGTCAAACAGGTCATCGTTATTGCTTCAGGGAAAGGCGGAGTGGGCAAGTCCACCACGGCAGGTACAGCATGAACTGCTGGAAAATGGACAACTCTTCCAGCATCTTTACACCTTGTAGTGCTCATATTATGCTTTTTTGTCTTTTTCCCTTTCCTTTATTGTGTTATATATCTTTTGTTGTGCACGTTATAGGTTTACAAAGTGAAAAAGCCCAAAGTCCCCTCCAAAGGGACTTACCATCTCCAACAGAAAACACTGTTCACAAACTGCTCCAAACATCTCTGTTGTAGTCCAGCCTTTACTTCAGAGACAAACGTGGTCACTTTGGAACACACGTTATAATGCTCGCCTAGCTGCTAGCATGGCACGCCCTCATACTCTGCTTCTGACTGGCTAGTAGTCCTTACCTAGGTACTGTCAGGACACGCCCTCATACTCTGCTTCTGACTGGCTAGTAGTCCTTACCTAGGTACTGTCAGGGCACGCCCTCATAATCTGCTTCTGACTGGCTAGTAGTCCTTACCTAGGTACTGTCAGGACACACCCTCATACTCTGCTTCTGACTGGCTAGTAGTCCTTACCTAGGTACTGTCAGGACACGCCCTCATACTCTGCTTCTGACTGGCTAGTAGTCCTTACCTAGGTACTGTCAGGACACATCCTCATACTCTGCTTCTGACTGGCTAGTAGTCCTTACCTAGGTACTGTCAGGACACGCCCTCATACTCTGCTTCTGACTGGCTAGTAGTCCTTACCTAGCTACTGAGCATGTGTGACTCCCACCAAAGATGGAACAGAAGTGAGATGTCGCACTCTGTAGCTAAAACAGAGAGCTCAACACACAGGGTGAAAAGAGGAGCTGCAGCAATGTGTAGTACAACAAAAATATAGTGTTTTTTTAAAGTGAAACCACATAAACCTATTCTGGTACAACCTCTAAATACAATTATGAACCTGAAAATGAGCATAATATGAGCACTTTAAGGAGTCAATATTAACAATGTTTTATGAAGAAGGGGTGGTATTAAATAAGTGTATACTTCTTCCCACTCCTTTTTGTAAATCTTAACAAACGATAACAGATACTGTACATCATAACAAAAAAGTGTTTTGTTATGATGTACAGTATCTGTTATCTTTATTAATACTTTCTGTATGATATGATGTTCGAAAATAATTTCAAAGAAAGAAAGATAGAAAAGTCGGTAATGGATGTTTTGGACAGACTAATCTTCATTCATTCATTCAACCTTTATTTATACTCGAGAAATCATTGCGGGGCAGAGAAAAATTACAAAGACAAAAAGAAAAGAAACGACACCATCAAGTGTTTGGGATTTTGTCGCTTTGTGGGTTTTTCTGTCTCTTTTGGTCATTTCTGTTTACCTTTTGAGGTCATTTGGTGTCTCTTTGTAGTCGGTTTGTGTGCCTTTCGCGGTAGTTTGGTGTCTCTTTTTTACATATATATATATATATATATATATATATATATATATACAACCCCAAATCAGAAAAAGTTGGGACAGTATGAAAAACACAAATAAAAAAAGAAAGTAGTGATTTCTAAATGTACTTTGACTTGTATTTCATTGCAGACAATGTGAACACAAAATATTTCATGTTTTGTCTGGTCAACTTAATTTCATTTGTAAATATACATCCTTTCCTGTCATTCAGACCTGCAATACATTCCAAAAAAAGTTGGGACAGGAGCAATTTAGGGCTAGTAATCAGGTAAATTGGTTAAATAATGGTGTGATTTTAAACAGGTGATGTCAACAGGTGATTGTAATTATGATTTGGTACAAAAGCAGCATCCAAGAAAGGTCTAGTCCTTTAGGAGCAAAGATGGGCCGAGGATCGCCAGTTTGCCAACAAATACGTGAGAAAATTATTGAAATGTTTAAAAACAATGTTCCTCAAAGAAAGATAGGAAGACATTTGCTTATTTCACCTTCAACAGTGCATAACATAGTTAAAATATTCAAGGAATGAGGAGGAATTTCAGTGCGTAAAGGACAAGGGCGCAAGCCTAAGCTGAACAACCGTGATCTCCGATCCCTCAGGCGGCACTGCATCAAGAATCGTCATTCATCTATAAGAGATATCACCACATGGGCTCAGGACTACTTTGGCAAACCTTTGTCAAGTACCACAATACGTAGTTACTGCCACAAATGCCAGTTAAAACTGTACTGTGCCAAAAGGAAGCCCTATGTTAACAGTGTCCAGAAGCGCCGTCGACTTCTCTCGGCTCGGAGGCCTCTGGGATGGACCATCACACAGTGAAAACGTGTACTGTGGTCAGATGAATCAGTATTTCAGGTATTTTTTGAGAGAAATGGACGCCGTGTGCTCCGGACCAAAGAAGAAAAGGATCATCCAGACTGTTACCAACAACAAGTCCAAAAGCCAGGGTCTGTCATTGTATGGGGTTGTGCCAGTGCCCTTGGCAAAGGTAACTTGCACTTCTGTGATGGTACCATTAATGCTGAAAAGTACATAGAGATTTTGGAGCACAATATGCTGCCTTCAAGAAGACATCTTTTCCAGGGACGTCCATGCATATTTCAACAAGATAATGCACAACCACATTCTGCACACATTACAAAGTCCTGGCTGCGGAGGAAGAGGATACGGGTACTTGACCGGCCTGCCGGCAGTCCTGCCCTGTCTCCAATAGAGAATGTGTGACGAAGACCCCGTACTGTTGCCTACCTTAAGACTTGTTTGCAGCAAGAATGGGACAAAATTACGCCTGAAGGAGGAAGGGGCACAACAGGAGCAGGTGGTACGTTTGGAGGCCCACGCTCCATGGCTGCAGCAATCCTCTCCAGACTTGAGGAGATGCGCCCGAGAGGCCGCAGCAACATCTCCACCCGGTCAAGACGGGCATTTATTACTTTGCTGCATCCTGGACAGCTCCTGCTCCAGCCCTGACGAGAACGTCTCCTCGGCTGTGAACCCGTGCGCCAGGCAAATTCGCTGTCATAATAGCAATCCGCCATGGAACAAGCGCGCCTGCTCTTAAAGGGAATGTGAGATGACGCTCTGATTGGTTTATTGCACGTTACGCCCAAACCACACCTAGCTACTTCAGACCAACCCATTTTAGATTTGCGTCGGGTGCAAGACTCATTTATCCCGCCGGTAAAATAGCAACAGCGCCCGAGCTCCACCCACAAAGTTACTTGCGTTTTGCGCTTGATACTTGCGTTTCAGATCGTTAAAATAGGGCCCTTCATCACTTGGTGTCTTCAGTCCCTAAACGTCTTTTAAGTGTTGTGAAAAGGAATGGCAACATTACAAAGTGGTAAATGCTTTACTGTTCCAACTTTTTTTGAAATGTGTTGCAAGAACCAAAATAGGAATTTTGTTTTTTTGAAAAAAAAAATAAAAATCATGAGGAACACATTAAATGATGTGCTGTTTTATTGTCTGCAATGAAATACAAGTCAAAGTACATTTAGAAATCACTACTTTCTTTTTTTATTTGTGTTTTCCATACTGTCCCAACTTTTTCTGATTTGGGGTTGTATATCATTTCGGACCGTTTTATGAACCATGTCTGTGTCCAAAACTTTGGAAAAGCTAAAACAGATAATAAATAAATAAAACGCCCAGAAAGCTTAAAGTCCCAGTTTGTAACGTTTGTAGTTGTTTATTATCAAAATCTGTAGTGCCCTTCACAAATTTGTCCTTTTTTATTTACCACCAGCATCAATTTCAAGTATTCCTATTGGCTTGAAATTTTACATTTGCGCTTACATGAACTGTGGTCAACGCTCCATATTCATCCGCCATCTTGAAATACGTTAGTCGGTAAGCGACATACAGGACATACGTTTTCAACTCACAGCTGCTGCTAATGGGTATCGTAGCTTCCCGGCCCCGGCAAGTTTGAAGAAGGAAACACAGAGGACCACACGTATTCAAAATCCAGATTTCAGGAACAGGAGTCTTCTTCTTCTTCGCCCAGAATAAGAAAACAGAGATTGAAAAGAACAAGAGACCGGCGTCATCAGAAAAAAAGAGTGAACCAAATCCCAACTAGTTACTTATCCTCTGGACCGGTGCAGACTCTTTTTTTTTTTTTTTTCTCTTTCTCCTTTCTGTCGGGTGGCGCACGTGCCCGCTCGTGGTGTGAAGCGCGCGTCCGCGCCACTCTCTGACATGCACTCCAACAAGACGGCCTTTTGTACACTTTCGCTTTTTGAAGCGTGACGGCTACCGTAGCTGCAATACGTACTTTCAACTGCGTGGCGAGAGATAGTTGATTGCGATATATGATCTCAACGCTAGATGGGAGTAATTCTTACACAATGTAGCTTTAAAGATTGAACTTGCTAAAGAAGTTCATCTACAACCATTAGATCTGAGAAAAGTCTTTTAGTAACATTTATTCGGCTTAGGTACTGCCCAAAAACGGCTCAGGTGCTGCACCTAAACCTTATAATGGCGGGGAAAACCCTGTCATTATAAGAAATTGGAAAAATGATTTTATCAATAAATTAGGACAATAAGGATGCAAAAGAAAGTACAATTATATAAAGCAAGTACAAGTAGAAGTTGTCAGGTTTAAAACCAGATTTCTAAATTGTCCAAAAGGCACAAGTCAGTTGATTTTAAGGAAGTGCTGTAATCTGTTCCAGGAGTCAGGTGAACTAAAGTTAAAAGCAGTGTTTTTTCCAGGTTCAGGCAGAGCTCATTGAACAAGAAGTAAAAGCCAGTCTTCAAGTGTTGGTGCCAGGGTCAGCCCTATGTTCCCACATTTCTAAGATTTTTCTTAAAATTAGGCCCTATATTAGGGTTAGGGTTACATTCCATCTATGGTCCATTGCTACTGGATAATAGGTTGGGTGTAATTGGCTACCAAATTGGGAGAAAGGGGGATAAAATCTGATACAAATTTATGAAAAAGGAAATGTGGGAACATAGGGCCTAATTTTGGAAAAAATCGTATAAATGTGTGAAATGTGGGAACATAGGGCTGTGGGAACATAGGCACGGTCACGGCTGGCAGTGCAGCGCCGATGCTCAGTGTTGTGCGTCTGGAGGCAGGAGTCTACAGAACAAATGTTGAACTACATTTCAACCAGCCGCTTGTCTTTGATTTTTTCAGTCGGACCTATTTAATGTCTGTTTTTCTGTCTCTGCAGTGAATTTAGCTCTTGGAATATTGGCCAATGATCCGGTAAGAAGTCATCCCTCTTATATCATCATATCACCTTTTTGTTTTCGCTTCACGTGTTTTACATTTTAGCCAATCATTTATTATCCTTTCAGGTCTTAGGGATTTATACAGAAATGATATCCCCATCAGTCTGATCTTATGGTGAGATGGTGATACAAAGTGTAGGAGATAGTTAGGGCTGTACCTAATACCATTTTTTAAGCTTCGAAGCTTCAGTACTTATCAACAGCGAATATTCAAAGCTTCGGCGGCAGGGAGTCAAAATTCCGACTGCACCTGAAGGCAGCGGAGAAAAAGAAACAGAGATGAAGCGAGACTTGAAGCGACTTTGCTTTTTGTGGTTGCAGGAAACAGTCAACTTTTGTCACACAAACACCTCGGCAGTTAAGTGCTTGTGTCTAAAACTTTTTTGTTTCAGCGATAGAGACAGCAATTTTTCCGGTTTACTGTAATGTTAACGGGACTCGCACGCCGCGATACGGACTGACGAATCTGATCTCCTGTTACATTATTGTCAACCGCAGGGTGGACTTCACCCTGCAGTTGACAATAATGTAACAGGAGATCAGATTCGTCAGTCCGTACGTCAGGTTGCTTCTCTCCAAAACCTGAATCGGTCTTAACTATTTGCCACAGGCATTCAAAATAAATGTAACAATGTGCATTGTTGCCAGACTGTCTGAGGAGTGACGACTAGGGTTGGGTGTCGTTTGGATTTTTACGATTCCGATGCCGAACGGTACTGTTATAACGATTCTGATTCCTAAACCGATTCTTGAAAGACTAAAGAATGACATCAAAGAAAGGCTCTTACTTAAAGGAGAACTCCGGCCAATTCTTACGTTAATCTTGCTAAATATAACTGTCTGACCTGTCTATAGCAAAAACAATTAGCGCAATAGCAGCTACATAGACGGAGCTGCTGCAGCTAATGCCCACCGCTCCCACTTAGCTAAACGGCAGTTATGGGGGCATAAATGAAATAGTGTCTTTGTGTATCTTAACAGACACAAAATGCAATTAAAATGTCTGTGTAACACGAACAAGGCCCTTACATGACAACAAGATGCATTTTCAACATTCACCTACCCTGTTAGCTGCTAGCTAGCTAGCTGCCGTCTGGGACGAGAGAGTGTTCAGTCAGGCTTCAGTAATAATCATCATGCACCAGTCCCGTGTGTATTTGTAGCATATATATGGATATATATGATATATATCCATTTTGTGTGCGATCCATCTGGCGTTGGAGAGTAGTATTCTCTGCTGTGGGGATCGTTGTGGAAGTGTCCAACTGGCGGACTTGCTTCTGCTTACTGCCCGCAGTCCTCGCTTGCTGCGCCGACAACAATCGCGAGAGCGCCCGCTGGTCGTGGCTGTCCTCCGGAGGACCGGTGATGTATTCGCAGTGATTTTTTTTTTTTTGGTTTATTTCCCCTCAGAAATAGGTAATTGAGCGCTGTAGTGGTTATGAGCATATTATTGACTATGTAACTACATGGAAACGGGCAGAATTATGCCTGTGCCTTGTTCAGTAAAACACTAACTAGTGGCAGTCTCGTGCTGAAATCCCGTGTGAATTCAGTTGTAGCAAGATAAATAACAGTGTAGGTCGGAGGAGGGTACAGTGTAGCGTGACGAGCGGAGGGGTTCACAAGGGAAGAAGCTTGGAGTAACGTAACTATGGAGAATATCTAAGATATTGAACATATGGAAGAGGCTTTTGAGTTTGATGGTCGTCCTTATTTATTCGAACCCGAGTATACAGACGAAGAACTAGCCTCACAAGAGTTGGAAAGAACCAGACACACAGAGGGGCAACAGGCAGATGAAGCAGCTGCTCCAAGATCACGCATTTCGGGCAACTGGTGGTGTTCATGTGGATGTTGTGCCGCGAAGGCATCACCGGTCCTCCGGAGGACATCCTCCAGACCAGCAGGCGCTCTCGTGATTGTTGTCGGCAGAGAATACTACTCTCCAACGCCAGATGGATCGCACACAAAATGGATATATATCCATATATATGCTACAAATACACACGGGACTACTGCATGATGATTATTACCGGAGCCTGACTGAACACTCTCTCGTCCCAGATGACAGCTAGCTAGCTAGCAGCTAAGGGTAGGTGAATGTTGAAAATGCATCTTGTTGTCATGTAAGGGCCCTGTTCATGTTACACAGACATTTTAATTGCATTTTGTGTCTGTTAAGATACACAAAGGCACTATTCAGCTTATGCCCCCATAACTGCCGTTTTAGCTAAGTGGGAGCTATGCATTAGCTGCAGCAGCTCCATGTTGCTAAGACCAATTTTGCTAATTTATTTTCTATAGACAGGTCTTGCATAGTTATATTTAGCAAGATTACCGTAACAATTGGCCGGAGTTCTCCTTTAATTTGTGAGTTTTACTGCATTTATCTTTTTTTATTTCTTTTCAGTCAGACTCAGTTTAAAGACGCACATTGTGTAGAGGACCTTTCTCATGAACAAATTTAAGAATAAACGTAGGACAATATTGGTAAATAAGGTGAATGAAGCCTGTTACTTCCTGCTGAATAAAATCCACTTTAAAATTGTTGAAGTTGTTTTATCGTAGGGCCCTGTTTATGTTATACAGACATTTTAATTGCATTTTGTGTCTGTTAAGATACACAAAGGCACTATTTCATTTATGCCCCCATAACTGCCGTTTAGCTAAGTGGGAGCAGTGGGCATTAGCTGCAGCAGCTCCGTCTATGTAGCTGCTATTGCGCTAATTGTTTTTGCTATAGACAGGTCTCGCATAGTTATATTTAGCAAGATTAACGTAAGAATTGGCTGAAGTTCTCCTTTAAGTATATAATAAGTAAACCTAAATCACCGAACACACAACTACAATAATTTTAGGCATTTTAAATGTACTAAGAGCTAGATAGCTAACGATAGACTAGCAGAGCAAGTGTAATATGTTTACTAGCGATCACGTGCAGTGAATGGTTAATATGCTTTTACCTCCGTTTTGGTGAGCTCAGAAGGAAAATATGACATTTTAAAAGTAGCCTACATTTACGGTAGCTAGCTAACGGTAGACTACAGAGAAAGTGGGATATTTTTACGTCTGTTTCAGAGTGACAGAGGGAAAATATTTCAGTCGACACATTAAGTGGAACCGAAATGAGGAACCGAAATTTGCGTTCTTATCCGGTCCGATTCCTACCGGTTGTGTAGGAACCAGTTCCATAGTGAAACCGGTAGGACTGTCCCAAACGATTATTTTTTAAACGATTAATCTAGTGATTATTTTTTCGATTAGTCGATTAATCTAACAATAAATTTTTCAATTAATCTAACGATTAATTGTTCAATTAGCGATTTTCCCATTGCTCAATTATTAGCAATTTACACAAAACAAATTTCAATAAGGTTCAAATCTCTATTTATTGAAATTGTTTAACACTGCACTGTTCAAGTTAAATTAATTTGTAGTGCAACCTGAAGCCAGATGTAGGTGATCAATCCAACCACAAAATAAGTCACTTTCAGGAAGAATACAAAAATAAAACTTAAAGTAAACAGAGCAAGTGCAAAAAGAGTAGCCTGTATTTGCTTTTTTTAACAGTAGTAGGTAAAATAATGAATAAGCTCTTGTTTAACATCCAAGCTCTTCTCCCTTTAATCTTACAGTAACAAAAAGTGCAATTTTAGCAACATATGAACTCAGATATATCAAATAAATCCAACAATAAAAGAAATTAACATTTCAAGTCACTTTCCGGAGGAATACACAAATAAAAAACTTTAAAAAACCCAGTAAAAAAAAACGCAATTTTTCTCTCTCTTTTCTAAGGGAATTATGAGCCCGAGCCTGATTTAAACCCGACATTTTTTAGTACGTGGGCCATTATAACTGAAGTTATAAAGGACTCATGAGATATCTGAAACAATCTGGCCTGGTTGTGCAATTATCGAAGACAGTGCTACAGATGGGGGAGACGCAGCACAGTTTACCTCACACTCAGGTCAGTGCAGGGCATACACCCAGAGCTACGAGAAGCTGGAGAGGCATAGGTGAGCAGAACTTACAATGTTTTGCTGCTGTTATCCTGACGTAGGGATCATTTTACAAAGTCTACAGACTACCACGTTGTTGTTGGCATTAAAAGTAAAATACTCCCATACTTTAGAAGACCGTGTGCAAGCCTTTTTCTAAACGTGTTGTTGCGAGGAATCCATACTTGCGCTGTTGCTGGAGGCAGCCATGTTATTTTTAGACGCGCCGCATCGACGCAAATTATTTGTGTCAACGCATTTATGTAATCAATGACGTTGACTACGTCAACGAATCGCCCCAGCCCTAGGTACCGGGTTTCGGTACCCAACCCTAGTGACGACTGATGCAGTGTTAGTGAATGAATGCTCTGCTAGCCAGCGCCTCATTAGAGCGTGAGCTTTATGAACGTTCATACTAACTTTACCTTTATAAAATAACGACACCAGGCCGATACAAAATAACCATACTGACCTCTACGCACTTCCGACTGCTTTTTAGTAACTCAACCATTCTCCGTACTTGGCTTAGACAAAACACCACAGGAAATTTCAGCCTGCATGCTCTTTTAAAAAAACAACAAATGAATATTCAAATCCCAAAATTGAAAATCGAATACCTACCTATCGAACGAATATTCGGATCCAACCCAAGAGATAGTTTTCAGTTAAAGAGTGGTTTCTCCTCTGTTTGTTTGTCTCTCAGCTCAAGTCAGTCGGTCTGTTGGATGCTGACGTTTACGGTCCATCGATTCCCAAACTGATGAACCTGAAGGGAAACCCGGAGCTCAATGATGGTACAGCATGTTGTTTATTACAATAGTGGTTCTACTGTATAGGGCTGGGCAATATATCCATATTATATATCAATATTGATATATAGAATAGAATACACTTTGAAATTTGTCTTGGGCATATTGCTACATTCTGTTGCTTCACAGCACAAACATGTGACAGAAAAGACATTTTAAAATCAACATAAAATCAACATAAAAACATAAACTTAAGAGCAACAAAGAATCTTAGGACATAAAGGAAGGACACATAACTGTACAGACAATACGACATCAGTTTGAGATTTCGGTAACTGTAAACTTCAACTTTTTTCATCTTTCTCTCCAGACAATCTGATGATCCCTCTCATTAACTACGGCGTTCCTTGGTGAGTCCCTCCAGTCAAAACATTATGTCATCAAGATCCTTGCACTAAATGCTCGCTCTTGGGGCAATTACTGGAATTGTTGGGTCTTTGTAAATTATAGAATGTGGTCTAGACCTACTCTATCTGTAAAGAGTCCTGAGATAACTTTTGTTATGATTTGATACTATCAATAAAATTGAACTGAGTTGAAATTGAATAGACCGGCTCTGAATCATCTTTCCTCCAACCCCAACCCCCCCCCCCCCACCCCCCCCGCCCTCAGCATGTCGATGGGGTTCCTGGTGGACGATGTGGCTCCGATCGTGTGGAGGGGGCTCATGGTGATGTCGGCGATAGAGAAACTGCTCAGACAGGTGAGAGTGCTTTAACTATCCAGCCGAGATTGGGCAACAAAACAGGAATAACTTTCTATTAGATGTAATAAATTGTGTGTGTGTCTGTCTGTCTGTCTGTCTGTCTGTCTGTCTGTGTGTGTGTGTGTGTGTGTGTGTGTGTGTGTGTGTGTGTGTGTGTGTGTGTGTGTGTGTGTGCGCGTGTGTGTGTGTGTGAAGGCAATTTCAGAGACTTGTGAATTTTTGTAAGACAACACTGACATCAAGTGGCCGCTTGTATGAATTTAACCATGTAGAACTGAACTTCTCATGCAGTCATACATTGTTATAGTCATTATTATTGTGTGTGTGTGTGTGTGTGTGTGTGTGTGTGTGTGTGTGTGTGTGTGTGTGTGTGTGTGTGTGTGTGTGTGTGTGTGTGTGTGTGTTCTTGTAGGTGGACTGGGGGTCTCTGGACTACCTGGTAGTCGACATGCCTCCTGGTACAGGCGACGTCCAACTGTCAATCTCCCAGAACGTCCCAGTCGCAGGTCAGTCACACGTTAACAACTCCAAATGTTGCTGTACAATTAATTGTCTCTGAAATGATTGTGATTTACAATAAAGTTGTGTCTTTCAAATTTAAAAAAAATATTTATTTACAGTATTACTTTTCCAAACAAAATAAAGTTTTGAATAAATTCCAGGACATGTCTTTTGGATATAGTATCACTGTCATGTGAGCCAGATAATTTAATGGCACAGGCACACATACTATGAAGTAAAACATGCCTCTTTATTGTCATAAAGACATTGTTGTTTTAAATAAACATAAAATTGACAAAACCATCAACTGTCATACCTTAGGACCTTAATGTAAGCAGTTCATTGCGGTTAAATAAAGAAACAGCAATTACCTTAAAAATGTTGCGATTAGACAATTATGTTTATAATGGTTACAGGCATAATCACACACGTTGTTTTTTTTTAACTTATTCTAAATATATTCTGAATAATAACTCACTACCTCCATGTTAGTGATTCAAGAAAGCAAGTCTGGCAAGTAGATTCCTATTCAGCTAGCCATCCATTGTCGTCCGCATATCCGGTGTCGGGTTGCGGGGGCAGCAGCTCCAGCAGAGGACCCCAAACTTCCCTTTCCCGAGCCACATTAACCAGCTTTGACTGGGGGATCCCAAGGCGTTCCCAGGCCAGGTTGGAGATGTAATCCCTCCACCTAGTCCTGGGTCTTCCCCAAGGCCTCCTCCCAGCTGGACGTGCCTGCAACACCTCCCTAGGGAGGCGCCCAGGGGGCATCCTTACGAGATGCCCAAACCACCTCAACTGGCTTCTTTCGACGTGAAGGAGCAGCGGCTGAACTCCGAGCTCCTCACGGATGACTGAGCTTCTCACCCTATCTCTAAGGGAGACGCCAGCCACCCTCCTGAGGAAACCCAGTTCGGCCGCTTGTACCCTGGATCTCGTTCTTTCGGTCATGACCCAGCCTTCATGACCATAGGTGAGGGTAGGAACGAAAACTGACCGGTAGATCGAGAGCTTTGCCTTCTGGCTCAGCTCTCTTTTTGTCACACCGGTGCGATAAACTGAATGTAATACCGCCACCGCTGTGCCGATTCTCCGACCAATCTCCCGCTCCATTGTCCCCTCACTCGCGAACAAGACCAAGGTACTTAAACTCCTTCACTTGAGGTAAGGACTCATTCCCTATCTGGAGAAGGCACTCCATCGGTTTCCTGCTGAGAACCATGGCCTCAGATTTAGAGGTGCTGATCCTCATCCCAGCCGCTTCACACTTGGCTGCAAACCGATCCAGTGAGTGCTGAAGGTCACAGGCCGATGATGCCATCAGGACCACATCATCTGCAAAGAGCAGCGATGAGATCCCCAGCCCACCGAACTGTAACCCCTCCCCACCACGACTACGCCTCGATATCCTGTCCATAAATACTACGAACAGGATTGGTGACAAAGCGCAGCCCTGGCGGAGGCCAACATTCACCTGGAACAAGTCCGACTTACTGCCGAGAACCCGGACACAGCTCTCGCTTTGGTCATACAGAGATTGGATGGCCCTGAGAAGGGACCCCCTCACCCCATACTCCCGCAGCACCTCCCACAGTATCTCCCGGGGTACCTGGTCATATGCCTTCTCCAGATCTATAAAACACATGTAGACAGGATTGGCATACTCCCAGGCTCCCTCCAGGATCCTTGCGAGAGTAAAGATCTGATCCGTTGTTCCACGACCAGGACAGAATCTGCATTGTTCCTCTTCAACCCGAGGTTCGACTATCGGCCGAACCCTCCTTTCCAGCACCTTGGAGTACACTTTACCGGGGAGGCTGAGAAGTGTGATACCCCTGTAATTGGTACACACCCTCTGGTCCCCCTTTTTGAACAGGGGAACCACCACCCCGGTCTGCCACTCCTTTGGCACTGTACCAGACTTCCACGCAATGTTGAAGTGGTGTGTCAACCAAGACAGCCCCTCCACACCCAGAGCTTTCAGCATTTCTGGACGGATCTCATCAATCCCTGGGGCCTTGCCACTGTGGAGTTGTTTGACTACCTCTGTGACTTCCACCAGGGAAATGGATGACAATCCCCCGTCATCCTCCAGCTCTAACAAAGAGGGGCGCTGGATTTAGCAGTTCCTCAAAGTGCTCCTTCCACCGCCCTATTACCTCCTCAGTCAAGGTCAACAATGTCCCATCCTTACTGTACACAGCTTGGATGTTTCCCCGCTTCCCCCTCCTGAGGTGGCGAACAGTTTTCCAGAAGTGCTTTGGTGCCGACTGAAAGTCCTTCTCCATGTCTTCTCCGAACTGCTCCCACACCCGCTGCTTTGCCTCTTTCACGGCTGAGGCTGCAGCCTTTCGGGCCCCTCAGTACCTTGCAACTGCCTCCGGAGTCCTCTGGGATAACATATCCCGGAAAGACTCCTTCCTCAGTCGGACGGCTTCCCTGACCACCGGTGTCCACCACGGTGTTCGCGGGTTACCGCCCCGCACCTAAGAACACAGCTCCCCGCCGCAGCTTCAGCAATGGAAACTTTGAACATTGTCCACTCAGGTTCAATGCCCCCAGCCTCCACAGGGATGCACAAAAAGCTCCGCCGGAGGTGTGAGTTGAAGGTCTGTCGGACAGGAGCTTCCTCCAGACGTTCCCAATTTACCCACACCACCCGTTTGGGCTTACCAGGTCTGTCCGGAGACTTCCCCCACCCCCTGACCCAACTCACCACCAGATGGTGATCGATTTATCAGATTTAATATATTTTGATGTTTCTCTGTTCTGTTGTGACAATAAAACAAACAAGTTTATTTTTAAACTGCATTATCATAATTTTAGTGAGGACTCGTAAATAACTACAATTAACTAATGTTATGGAAATCTGTTTGTTCTGTTACGCATTTCTGGATTTTTTTATATATATCGGAATATCGGCTTTTTAAAATCACCAAATATTTGTATCGATATCAGCCTTAATCGGTCAGGCTCTAGTGTTTGTCTTTTGAGAAGGTTTAGTTCAGCTGGAGTTTTATGTGTAGCTAGCATGACCAATAGTGAGAAGGGCTGCACACATTTTTTGTAATTTGTTTTTTTTTTATTACAACAAACACATATCAGTTAAGAAAAAGCCATTAAACAAAAGTGAGTTTTAATTTGCAGGAGTTTTTTTGTTTCCGGTCACCGACAGAAGAAGTTCAAACTGCGTTAAATAAAGGCGTGACTGTGTTTTGTGTTGTCGTGCAGGCGCGGTCATCGTGTCCACGCCGCAGGATATCGCCCTGCTGGACGCTCGCCGAGGAGCTGAGATGTTCAAGAAAGTTAACGTGCCGGTAAAGTGTGTGTGTGTGTGTGTGTGTGTGTGTGTGTGTGTGTGTGTGTGTGTGTGTGTGTGTGTGTGTGTGTGTGTGTGTGTGTGTGTGTGTGTGTGTGTGTGTGTGTGTGTGTGTGTGTGTGTGTGTGTGTGTGTGTGTGGGCAATTTCAGAGACTTGTGCATTTTTGTAATCCTCAGACAACACTGACATCAAGTGGCCGCTTGTAGGAATTTAACCATGTAGAACTGAACTTCTCATGCAGTTATACATTTTTATAGTATGTGTGTGTGTGTTTGATGTTTCTACAGAATGAGGGTTGAAGCTACGGCAGGGTCATCATGTTGTGTTTGACGTGTCCTGCAGGTTCTCGGCCTAGTGCAGAACATGAGCGTCTTCCAGTGTCCCAACTGTAACCACCAGACTCACATCTTCGGCTCCGACGGGGCCCGACAGCTCGCAGACACACTGGGAGTCAAATTATTAGGTACGTGTAAGGACCAGCAAGTGCTTGAGCTGCTCATATAAAAGTAAAGACAGCAGGCTGTTGCACCAGCTGTGTGTACAAACTTCTATGGTTTGCTTTCACACCTGAGCAGTTTGGTCCGTTTGAACAGAACCCCGGTGCGTTTCGTCAAGCAGGCCGGTTAGTTTGGGGTGGATTGAAAAGCTCATTTGAACTCTGGTGTGCACCAAACAACCGTTTTGACACCATCTGTGTCATCTTAAAATCCAACTTTTTTATACATTTCATGCATTTTATCCATTATTTTCAGAAAAGAGGAAACAGGAAATAAAAATCTTGTCCTCAAAATCCTGTTTCTCTTTGCAGAATAAAGTGCAGCTGGTTGTTTCTGATGATTTTGACAGATTTCATCTTTTATATTCTGTTTAATCTCCAGGTGACGTTCCTCTTCATCTAAACATCAGAGAGATGTCAGACAGAGGGAAACCAGTGGTCGTCTCTTCTCCCGACAGCCCAGAGGTCTCTGTTCTATTGTATTTTATTAAATGTTATTATATTCTGTTCTATTCTAATTCTGCTCTTGATAGCTGCATTGCTACGGAGCCCCTAAAGGGACATGGGGAATTTATTTTCTTTTTTTCTGGTGATCACAAGAAACTTTTCTCGTGAGCACGTGAAAGAATCTCACGCTCACAAGAAACCAATCCTCCAAAGTGCGCTGAAGGAGGGTCTGACTACTCCACATAGCATTCGGTGATGGGAGGAAAATGTGCTCTGGTTTATTGGCATTATTTATTTATTATTGTGCAACAGAAAACTCAGATTGGACAGATAGTCTAGCTAGCTGTCTGGATTTACCCAGCAGAGATCTGAGGAGCAGTTAACCAGAGTCCTCAGAAATCCTTAGAATGCCAACACAAAGAAAGAGGAAGGTGACGGACATCCGGCCCAAAAGAAGGACATTTGCGGTGGCACCTGAACAATCCCAGAAGTGGAACATTGTGGATATAGAGTAGGGCTGTACAATTAATCGCAATATGAACTAGTGCAATATCCAAATGCAGGGCTTAAAGTATTTCGGCACCGTGCCGGTTCTTCGGTGTGCAGCTGTGAGAAAAAAAAAAAAATAATATTTGGGAACTTGCATGCGGTTTAATATTTTCGAGTCAATTGATTTCACCTACCACTCATATGAGAGGAACAAAGCTCTAACTAACAGAACAGGGAGTAAAGTACTGGGCCTGGTGCCGGATTTCTGGCGTATGACTATTTTAGAAAAATAAATTAATTAAACATTTTTTTTGATGCGCTGGGTTTAACCAATCATCAAACTTCCACCTACCAATAAAACGAGTTCTAGCCAATCAGATACAAAGTAGGGCGGGTCTTTGCCGAAAAGCGCGACTGCGCCTTCACTGACCGTGACAATACAAAGACGTGTGTGCACGTTAATAGCGGAACATGATTTGTCTTTAACGATGGCCACTGTGTAAAAACTCTCTGAAGCCCAAACTGCCTTGACAGAGCTGTCTGTTTGGAATCAGCATGGCAGTTATTAAACATAACGGCCTTGTCCCAGAGTTTACACGTCTAGCTATATGAAAAGATAAACAAGGCCAAGCTTTTAATAAATGTACATGAAGCAACAAATGTCAACATGGACAAAATCATGAATGTACTAATTCGCTTTTTTGATGATGACCTGGCCAAAGTAACAACACATCTAGGAAGTTTTGTTTTCACAACAAATATGTAAATCTACATTGACTTTAACACATGGTTGGAAGAAGTAAAAATGTATCAAACTTTTTACTTCTTAAAAATTATGAATTTTATTATTGTGTAATGTAAGGACTTAAACCGTTTTGCCAGTCAAATTAACTATGAGTGCAAAAAAAAAAGTTTCAGGCTCAGGTTTTTGTTTTCACTTTAAGCCCTGCAAATATTTGTTAAAGGCAAAATATGTGTCAAACCATTCTAAAATAAAGTTGTGTGGTACTGCAGAGACGTCCTGGCCTACAAATCCTATCCTACTGACTAAAGAAAACATCTTTGTTTGGTACAGATCCTCACAAAAAAAATTCACACTTCAATGTTTTTTTTAGTATATATATTTTTCAATGAAAATGAGAATAATGATACAAAAATGATCATTCCCTCCAATATCGTGAATCATATTGCAATCGCAATATCAGTCAAAATAATTGCAATTAGATATTTTCCTAATATCATGCAGCCCTAATACAGACTAGTCTAAGGCTAGCAAAATTATGCTAAGGAAGTACTGCTAACGTTATGTGGCTAAAGTTAATATCTCACATACACAGCATGAAATCGCTCAATAGTTACGTTCTCATCGCTCCGATTGTTGATGACACTATCCGGTACATTTTGTTGCATTTCCAGGAAGATGAATACCTCCTCCTCGGCACGAGATAGTTTCACTGGTCACGAGAAACGTTTTGCGTGCACACCAGAAAGTATCTCATGCTCACAAGTTAAATTTGTTGTGCTTACAAAAAAGAAAATCCCCATGTTGCTTTAGGGGCTCCTTATTTTGTTTTTAGTTTCCATGAAAAAAACATTTGTTTGCCTGCACTTTGTGATGCTTTGAAGTGTATTTTTATTTGCTGTGTGTGTGTGTGTGTGTGTGTGTGTGTGTGTGTGTGTGTGTGTGTGTGTGTGTGTGTGTGTGTGTGTGTGTGTGTGTGTGTGTGTGTGTGCAGGCAGAGGCGTACAGGAAGGTGGCGTCTGCTGTGGTCCAGAGACTCGAGGAAGTCAACACTTGATTGATGTAAACTGGGAGCGCGCATGACGACACTCCATGACACACACAAACAACACATGAAACACACACAGAGAAACGCACAAACATCTTTGCTGTCGAACGCACGATAAGTTAAATCCAAAACACTTTTGTGTATTTTGTATTAGTATTGCAGCATTACTGGATACATGTGATCTCCATTTAGCTGTGTATATTTAATTAAATTCATGATTTTCTGAACGTAACATTATTTATTTAAACTATCTTAAAGGTGCTCTAAGCGATGTCATGCATTATTTAGGCTACATCATTTTTTGTCACATATAGCAAACATCTCCTCACTATCTGCTAGCTGCCTGTCCCCTGAACACACTGTAAAAAAACATCTCCTCACTATCTGCTAGCTGCCTGTCCCCTGAACACACTGTAAAAAAACATCTCCTCACTATCTGCTAGCTGCCTGTCCCCTGAACACACTGTAAAAAAACGCGGTCTCTGTAGACAGCCCAGGCTCCACAAACGCCAACAAAAACAAAATGTGCAAACCTGCACCACCTAACATAACAAACAGTGTTCCAGCCAAAAACCGACAAGAAGGATTTGGGGGTGGGGGTTGGGGGGGTTAGTGCGCGGAAGCACCGAAGGGAGTGGGAGGGGACGGGAGGAGGAGGGAGGGGTGAGCTAGCCTCCGTTTTGTTTGACAATACAATTACAATTGTTTGAGTTCCAATGCAGTATTAATAAATGCCAATAGCATCAAGAAAAAAAACAGATAAGAGAACTTCATATGAGAAATTGAATCCTCAGTTTTGATCAGTAATCCAAGCTAGTTTCACTAAATCTAGACAAAAGTTGGGATTAAATTGTTCAATTTATATTGAATATCTCTCTTTTGGTGCTTTGAAACTTATCAACTTAATATCTAACTCTCTCTTTCATAATATACACGCTTATTTACAATAAATAACACTTTGGTCACATAACAGTTCTAGTTATGTGTTCTTCCAATAAAACGGTGCAGGAAAACTGAAGCTGATAAAACGACAGTATCACAGACGTCAGCTCTTCACACCCATCACTATGTCATGCACGTAGATCCTTTTTCATTTAAATATGTATATTTTCTCAGGCTAGTGATTTGTTCCGGATGTTTGATTTCTCAGATGATTCAAATAAACTTCAAAGTCTCTGTGACGTGTACGTATCCATGCTTGTTTTGTACGACGCAAAAATATAAAACGCATTAATGTGTATAAATGCTTATCAAACATAACATTTATATAGAAAAATATGCCTGATGATGAAATGTCTAGTTTTGGTTTGTGTCATACAAACGAAGCACGGGAGAGATGTCATGTTTGGATTAGGAAATAGTCTGACAATTTGTGAATGAAAAATAATAAATTAAGAAAATCTTTTTAATCCTTTAGCACAGGGGTCTTTTTTAAACCAAGAACCCCTAAACTGAAAGAGAGACAGAGCAGGGACCCCCTTCTACATATATTGTATAAAATTAGGGATGAGCGAGTACAGCATTATCTGTATCTGTATCTGTTAACCATATGAATTATCTGTATCTGTACTCGGACTGGGCGGGGCCTAACCCGGAAATGGGCGGGATTTAACCCAGAAGTTTGTCAGTTTGACATTAAATGGGCGGGGCTTTAACCGGTATGTTATTTTAAGCACACAGTTGATATGGGTTGATCAGAAATTGTTATATTTCTTGCTGATTAGAAAACTATTTACATGACAGCATCAGCATTGAGCTTCAGATCAATGGTTTTGATCACGATAACAAACTATATACAGAACAAGTTTTGCAACAATGAATACAACACATGCGGTTGCAATTATGAAGTAAAATGTAATGAACAAGAGTTTTCATACTCAACATAACTTTCTTTTTTTAACTTTTTATTTTTTTGGTTCTTTTTTATTTTTTTTATTTCCACACCAGGGGTCCGTTTCAGGTAGGAGGTTCAACAAACTCTGAGTCTGAGCCTGATCTCTGAGTTGATTGAGCCTGAGATGGAAACTCTGAGTTTTCGGTTTCACAACGGCTGATTCGAGTTGGTTCAATCAACTCGGAGTAGGTTGACTCAGGGTTACGCGCGTGCACCAAAGACAGCATGAATGGAGCCATGATATTACGATTCACCATGGCAACAATCACAAACAAACGGGTCGGCGGACATACTCATGCGCACAGACAGCGAGTTTGAACCTATATTTCGTTAAAAAAAGCAACACGCGGCTGCTGCAAAGAGAGAGAAATTGCGCTGGAGAAAATTGCTGCTAGAGTAAATGCTTATATTCCAATATGATGTATATCATATTTAATCATAAGATAATATTACTTCAAATCTACCGTATTTCAGGTAGGTGCAATACTCCGGGCGAAAAAGTCCTAGGCTACTAATCCCATTCTGAGGCTGCAGCAACATCATTAACAGAATTATAATTCATAATCTTTCATTTCAAAGGGTTTACATCATTCACCTGCAATCCTGTGGAACTCCTTTTTAATGGCTCTGACTGGTCTGTGTCCAGGGAACACTAAAAATGTTTAAACTCTTTACTTTCACTGACCCGTAAACTGGACACTCACGCTCAAAGTGGACGCTGCTTAAACTTTGTTATAAATTTGACGCATTAAATCTTCTAAATATATGGTCATGCAGCACATCGGTTGAAAGCTTAGACTGTCAGGATTTAATTAAGCCCAAACACAAAGCATGAGATGATTTATAGCAGTTAAACAACGTTTCAGAGCGATCTCTTCTGACGGCGCTTTATTAAAATTATTAGGCTATTATCACCAAGGTTGTAGAGACAACTGTAATGCAAGAATGTGCTGGGATGTAGAGCATGTCCACGATGGGTGACGTTAGTGAAATGAGGACAGATAAGGTTATGTAGCTTACATAACTGATAGACTGGGATGAAAAACCATAGCGCTCAAATAGGAAGTTATCTGGAAATTAAAATGTGTCAATATCATCTTCCGACACATGTTTAACTCCCTGCCATACAGCGTCTTCAACGGGATCGTCGATAAAAGGAAATGTCATGTTTTGAGAAAAAACAATGTTTTAAAATCTGCCTAACAGTTAATAAACCAACAATGTTTTATTTTATTCACGCCAATATAACAAACTGCGCTGAAATGCGGCTGATACAGACTGAATGAATGAATGAGGAAATGAAGAGCTCTGTGTCAGAGGGAGGAGCGTTAATTCTCTTCATACATCCATGGGGAGGAGTCTGAGAGAAACTCGAGGTTTCTTGAAGAAAACCTGCTCCCGACCAGGTTAGGTTCATAGGCTCAGTTACCATAGTAACTGACTCAGAGGTTAAGTTACCTCTCTTTCTGAAACAGAAAACCCAGAGTTTCCCTCATCTCAGGCTTAACAAACTCAGAGTTTCCACTAATCCTCCTACCTGAAACGGACCCCAGGTGTGTGTGTGTGTGTGTGTGTGTGTGTGTGTGTGTGTGTGTTTGTGTGTGTGTGTGTGAGTAAGAGAGAGACGGAGAGTGAGAGAGAAAGAGAGAGAGAGAGGGGGGCGGGGGGGACTGTGTTCTACGGATCAAATAGTCCGACGCTGTTTTTCAGATCTGCATTGACTTATAAAATACAGCAAGAAAGTGTCAGACAATCAGTGCGTGAAGTAAAAAAAAAACTGGTTAGAGCCAGCTGACGGTTTAAAAAAGAAAACAAATCTCTGACAGGCAGAGACGCAACGCGAGTCACATTCTACCAAGCACCACGTCTACAAACCCCACGTTTACCAGAACTCTACTGGTTAATAAGTAAGTACTACAAACCGAAGTAAAAAACAAACCTGAAGCTGAAGAGACCCTAAACCAGTGTTTCTCAACGGGGGCGGTACCGCCCCCCAGGGGGCGTTCAGAAGATGACGGGGGGCGCTGGAAGCAATATTTTGGAAAGGGGGGCGTTGAGGTGCCCTTGGGGGGCGTTTGTTTGAAAGCTAGTTTAAACCAAAGATTCGCAATAACAATACATGTTTACACTTTAAACTACTAAAAAACAGTAGTATGCAACATTAAGAGTTTAAAGCACTGCAACTGGACCAGACGGGTATCATAACTCTTCTTCTCTTCTGTGCTTCTGTCAGCTTTGTTTGGCGCAGCTCCGTGCTGTCTTCACGGAAACGGGACGTCAGAGCATCATCTTAAAGGAGCTCTGTACTACGTGAAGCTGCGTTCAGATTAACAAAAAAAAATTTAAATTGCAGCAACGTCCTGTTGTGTTCTTTAACACCCCACTGTAGCACAAGTAGACTTAATATATATGACTATATATATTATATACAGTAACAGTTTTTCGTCAGATCGTTTATAGAACACGTTTCCTACTGCACCAGAAGGCAGCTTCATTTCACGGAGAACGAGAGAAAGGAAAGAGATGAGCGAGAGATATCGACTGTGTTTTGTTGTTTGGCGAACATTTAGCTGTTTAAAAAACTCCCGGGGTCCGTTTCAGGAAGGAGGTTCAACAAACTCTGAGTCTGAGCCTGACCTCTGAGTTGATTTATCCTGAGATGGAAACTCTGAGTTTTAGGTTTCACAACAGCTGATTCGAGTTGGTTCCATCAACTCGGAGTAGGTTGACTCAGGGTGCACCAAAGACAGCATGAATGGAGCCATGATACTACGATTCACCATGGCAACAACCACAAACAAACGGGTCGGCGGAAATACTCATGCGCACATATGCGAGTTTGAACATGTATTTTGTTAAAAAAGCAACACAGCGGCTGCTGAAAAAGAGAGAGAATTTGCGTTGGAGAAAATTGCTGCTAAAGTAAATGCGTATATTCCAATATAATGTATATCATATTTAATCATAAGTCTAGCTAATATTACTGAACATCTATTTCATTTAGGTGCAATACTGCGGGCGAAAACGTCTTAGGCCTACTAATCTCATTCTGAGGCTGCACCATCATTAACAGAATTATAATTCATAATCTTTTATTTCAAAGGGTTTACATCATTCACCTGCAATACTGTGGAACTCCTTTTTAATGTCTCTGACTGGTCTGTGTCCAGGGAACACTACACATGTTTAAACTCTTTACTTTCACTGACCCGTATACGGGACACTCACGCTCAAAGTGGACGCTGCTTAAACTTTGTTATAAATTTGACGCATTCAATCTTCAAAATATATGGTCATGCAGCACATCGGTTGAAAGCTTAGACTGTCAGGATTTAATTAAGCCCAAACACAAAGCATAAGATGATGTATAGCAGTTATACAACGTTTCAGAGCGATCTCTTCTGACGTCGCTTTATTAAAATGCTCTGCATCACCAAGGTTGTAGAGAAAACTGTAATGTGACACAAAGAATGTGCTGGGATGTAGAGCATGTCCACGATGGGTGACATTAGTGATATGAGGACGGATAAGGTTATGTAGCTTACATAACTGATAGACTGGGAAGAAAAACCATACCGCTCAAATAGGAAGTTATCTGGAAATTAAAATGTGTCAATATCATCTTCCATATGTTTAACTCCCTGCCATACAGCGTCTTCATCAACGGGATCGTCGATAAAAGGAAATGCCATGTTTTGAGAAAAAACAATGTTTTAAAGTCTGCCTAACAGTTAATAAATCAACAATGTTTTTTATTCATGCCAATATAACAAACTGTGCTGAAATGCGGCAGATCCAGACTGAATGAATGAATGAGGAAATGAAGAGCTCTGTGTCAGAGGGAGGAGCGTTAATTCTCTTAATACATCCATGGGGAGGAGTCTCAGAGAAACTCGAGGTTTCTTGAAGAAAACCTGCTCCCGACCAGGTTAGGTTCATAGGCTCAGTTACCATAGTAACTGACTCTGACCTCTCTTTCTGAAACAGAAAACCCAGAGTTTCCCTCATCTCAGGGTTAACAAACTCAGAGTTTTCACTAAACCTGCTTTCTGAAACGGACCTCCGGGCAGTTCAGAGCTTGTGTTTGGTATTTTAAAAAATTCTTGTGGAAGTGATAGAGGCAGTGATGTCACTGTCTACTGCAGGCTATAGAATTCTTACACCTCTAAACACAGCGCAATATGGGGTTGCATTTCTCCAAATGTTTTTTTTTTGCTATTTACTCGCAAGACAGGCGATAGCAAACCTATACTCTTCTAACCTATACTATTCTAAGCATCAACAAAGGGCTCTCACTAACTTTCAAAGGTTGTAAACTTACCGGTATTTCCATTCTGCAGCAAAAATACTTTTTGTGTGTGTGTGTGTGTGTGTGTGTGTGTGTGTGTGTGTGTGTGTGTGTGTGTGTGTGTGTGTGTGTGTGTGTGTGTGTGTGTGTGTGTGTGTGTGTGTGTGTGTGTGCGTGCGTGCGTGTAATCCTGCTTTCATCCCTTGATAAGTGCCAGCTTGTTTTCCGTTGGAACAATTCGATTTTAGATTTAGATTTGAATGAAAAATAGATTTGAATGTTAAATTGCAAGCTGTTTCTGATTGGCTACTGTTAGTGTTGTAATAATAATGAAATAATAATACATTTTATTTAAAGCGCCTTTTATGACACCCAAGGTCACAAAAAGGACATTCAAATTAAAGTCATCTTATAAAGGTGCTGAGGTTCACACCAGGGACATGCAGCAGGCCTTTTGATAATACCTAATTATAGTTATCTAGTCGTTCTGATTGGCTGCTGTTATTTAAATTGAATGTCAAATGGTTGCATTTTTTTAAAAACCTGTAAATATATATAAGTTCTATTCACATGGCTTTTTTGATACCTGGGAAACTAATACATGTGTTGTAATGTCGTAATCATTAATATTCGGGGCAATTAGCCTACATATTTTTTGGGGGGGCGTTAGGGACCTGGATAATGGATAGGGGGGCACAGGCACAAAAAAGGTTGAGAACCACTGCCCTAAACGTTAACGGAAAAGAGCCGCGAACCTGAGTGAGACAGAGAGAGAGAGAGCTGTTCTCTTCTCAGTGTTCTGTGTGTGAGTGAGCAGAGCGGGGGGGGGGAGGGGCGCTGTGACTTCTAGCCTATCACAGGACGCAGACACAGTCAGCTACCCAATGAGGATTTTTATTCAAGCACAGATATTGACTCGTATTACTCATATAATACTCGTATTCGGCAAAAGTGCTTTATCCGTACCGGATACTTGTTTCAGCCGAGTATCCGGCTCAACTCTATATAAAATGAGGTTGCATATTAAACTGGGCCTACAATAACGTGTGGGCAGCCTAAAGCCTTTATACTTTTTTTGCATAGAATACTAAGCTATTCAAATAATTATTGTTGGCATGATTTTTTAATGTTACACATACATGTGGCCCAGTAAATCTTTAGGTTGAACTATAGGCGTTTTCCCACCGGAGGGACTTTTGCAGTTCCTAGAACTAAAACGTTCCTAAAACACTTTTTTCGTCGTGTTCCCACCAGACAAATTTGGGGATTTTTTAGTTCCTCTGGCCGTATTACGGGACTTTTTAGCTCCTACTTCAGAGCAGGGTCTTTTCCCTTTTCCTAGGTCTACTTGATTGGTCGAACTTATAAGTCACGCCCACTGCCAACCCAGATCTTGCAGTGCGCCGTTTGTACTTGCAGACAGAGCAACAGCGGGACATTTGTAACAATTGTCACCATCTTATTCATCATTAAATTCACTTCTGACAACGTTTTAGGCGAGAAATGACCTGTTTAGATTTCGAATATAGGCAGTCTTCCGAAAATCGTTGCCGAATTGACAATTTGCTTCAAAGTTTTCGGAGTTGAGAAGCTCCATAAAGTGACGGGACTGCCAGCTGGTGGCGGCCGGGATCGCTTGTTCGCCGGTCGGCCTGTCATGCTGGGACACCCCGCTGTAAACTAACGGACTCTCAGACCGGTCCGTAAATAAGAGGCTTTTAATTCGCCGTTGAGGGATTGTTTGTTTAAATATCACAACACATGTCCATCATAAGATTAACGGGAACGTGTGGTTAACTGCCTTTAAGCGCCTGGTCCGCATGCACACACACACACGCATGCACACACACACACACACACACACACACGGCCACAGGCAGAGAGAGAGAGAGAGAGATACCTGTTTCTCTTAGGGAGACTTGTTTAAATTATGACAGATTTAGACATTAGATTTAGTATATAGTTTGGCGTATTTCTCTTCTGATTTTAATTAAGACCGTTGCTGTTCTTGCGTCACTCCCTTACCCCTCCTACCAGTCCCTGTGGTCACTTGGCCAGTGCAAATGGAAAAAAAAGATTTGTTTTTGTTTTTTGTCTGTGTTTCTCTGTTATGTACTCCAGCCTAGTCTTTAAAAGCAGCCGTTCAAACTCCGTTATGAGGATCCCAGCAAGACACAACAGGAACATTCTGATGTTCTCCTCCATCGTGCTGCTTTATTGTTTGTGGTGCTAAGGTCTAGTGACGAGGATAAAGACCGTTGCGGTGCTTGCGTCACTCCCTTACCCCTCCTACCAGTTCCTGTGGCCACTTGGCCGGTGGGAATGCAAATGGGAAAAAATATTTTGGGGGAGAGTACTGAGTACTTAGAACTGCTTAGAAGTGTACTTTCCCCCTAAAAAGTACAAGTACTATCCGGTGTGAAAACGCCTATTGTTTGTGTGTGGCTATCTTAGTGACTACCTTACATATAGGCCAGTAAGCCTATCATCACTGGGGATTTATATTTGCTAATAATATGTTGGATTCATGGTAAGACATTTTCATTTTTGAAAAAACTTTCAAAAATTGACAATAATTTGAAGCCCCCCCCCCCCCTGCAGTGACTCTGAGGATCCCCTAGGGCAGTGTTTCTCAAATGGGGGTACGTGTCCCCCTAGGGGTACTCTGGAGGACTGCAGGGGGTACGTGACATTTTTTGCAAAATGTTTTTCAGTTCCAAGGCTGTAGTTAGTTTTACTGTCTTTTTTTCTCCAAGTTTGTCAATTTCTTTCAAAGTTTTTGTCGCTGTTTATGAAGTTTGTCACCTTTTTTTGAAGGGTTTGTCATTTGTTTTGACCTATTCTTGCCTTTCTTCCTTACTTTTTTCTACTGTCTTTTTCTTCAAAGTTTGTCACTTTTTTCAAAGTATGTTGCTTATTTTAATTTTTTGTCACTTTTGTCGCCCTAGTGTTGCCTTCCTTCTTTCTACTGTTTTTTTTCGAAGTTTTTATTACTATTTCCAACCTATTCTTGCCTTTTTTCCTTCTTTCTACTGTCTCAATATTTGTTATTATTTTCAACCTATTCTTGCCTTACTTCCGTCTTTCTACCGTCTTTTTCCAAGGTTTTGTCTCCTTTTCTCATCATCATTTAAATGTTTTCCAGGTCCAAGGCTGTTTAGTAAATCTATCGCTGACATCGCTGTATTCTTCCTCTTTATATAGACTTTTTTTTTTACCAAAAATTATTCACACTTGTTAGGGGGTACATGGCTTAAAACACTGTTCAAGGGGGGACATTATTGAAAAAGTTTGAGAACCACTACCCTAGGGGCCCCGGACCCCATGTTGCATCTCTGCTTTAGCGAAACTGAATGTTTTTGTTGATCAAGATAGACAGTAAAGAGTCCGTGAAGGCACAATGGTTACCGGGGATTCATTTTTCTGAAAAACAGAGTTAAGTTTTGTGGGACAGAAGAGAAGTCTGATCCATGTTTAATTTTGGAGGATTTTACAGCACTGTGCACTTCTACGGATAGCAGCGACATCCAGTGGACTCTGTTCTCCCAGCTGGAAGATCTTGACTTTGCTGACAATCTTGCTCTCCTATCAACCAACCAGTACAACGTGCAGGCTAAAACTGATACAATGAACTGTACACGAAAACAGGAAGCCGGAGCATCACGTTGACCAAGGAGATTACGCACAAATGCCTGAGATGGCTGGGACGTGTGTTGAGGATGGAGCAGGACCGCATCACAAAAGTCGCCTTAAGATGGACACCACCTGGCAAAAGAAAACCTGGGAGGCCCAAAACCACCTGGCGCAGAACTGTGACACAAGAGCTGGACCAGAAGAACCTGTCATGGGGAGAGGCAAAACATGCTGCCAGGGACCCAATGCAATGGAGAGTACTCATTGATGCCTTATGTCTCATAGGGGATGAAGAGGAGGAAGTAAGTACATGCACTTTTACGTACAAACTGCAGAGGGAGCTTGTTGCATATTGAATGAAAGAAAAGTAATCATAACATAAAATATCTCATTTCTTTCTGAACCTGAACAACACTGTTCACAGAAACTTTCATGTTACATCTTTAACTGTTATAGTTTTTAGGATGAATCATTTAAGTCATGTTTTACGGCTAAATACTATTGAGAAATAATGTTTAAATGTACTTTTATTCATGAGGAAGATTCACCACCAGTCTAGAGATTGTTTTCAATATTTCCGTTTTTGCATCTTTTGTTTTCTTTCTTTAGTACATAACATTATTCTCTTTTCATCATTATTATGATTATAACTATTTGTAATATTTTCAGTTTCTACATTTTTAAGGTTACTTTTTAATCATTCTTTTTTATGAAGGCGGGATTATCTTTTGGAATTTAATCTTGTTAAATTTAAAATGTAATGATTTAGCTGACTTTTTTTTTACAAACCAATTCCACTGAAGTTGGGACGTCGTGTAAAACGTATATAAAAACAGAATACAATGATTTGCAAATCCTTTTCAACCTATATTCAATTGAATACACTACAAAGACAAGATATTTAATGTTCAAACTGATAAACTATTGTTTTTTTGAAAAGTCGACCGTTCTCTGGGATATGTGTTCATGCTAATCGAACGTGTCTCTAGCTTGAAACAAGATAGCGCAAACCGCTAATTAGCTTATAACGCTAGTTGTCGGGGCAGAGGGTAAAGAGATAGAGGTAAAGAAATCGCTATTTCTATACCACTAACAAGGCTCAAAATAGCACCACACTTCCACGGTAGCATAATGAGAACCGAAGCATTGAGAACGTTGTAAGTGTACAGACAGTTTATTAAAAAGATAGTTTAGAAAGACAGTACCTTCACGTATACAAGCAGGCACCATCTTGGGAAAAGAGTCATGACCAGCCGTTCGACTTTTTTGGAACATGTTGTAGGCATCAAATTCAAAATGAGTGAATATTTGCAAAAAAAACAATAATGGCATTGGTACTTTTCACAGAGGCCATCACATTTTTTCCTTCTTTTTTGGGGGGCATTTATTTATTTATTTATTTATTTGTTCCTTTATTTATTGATGGTAGGATACCCAGACAGGGTCACTTAACTAGTCGTTTTGGTCCCTAAAACGTAACGGTCGTCTGCGCGTGACAGTCACCTTTTCTCGGCTAAATTGAACCGTAAAGACTGCTAACTGTCATGTGACCAGCCAACAGTTGTCGTTATTTTGTATGGTATCTTACCAATTGTTGTGCATTAGTTTTCATGCAATATCATACAAACCTGTGAAAATGGATTGATCGGGGCGCCCTGGTAGCTCACCCGGTTGTGCGTGCACCCCCATGTACCAATGCTCAGTCCTTATCGCAGTGGCCCGGGTTCAATTTCCAACCCCCGGCCCTTTGCTGCACCCTGCCCTCACTCTCAGCTTTCCTAACAATTAAAGGCAAAAAAGGCCAGAAAATAATCTTAAAGAAAAGAAAATGTGTTGATCTTTGTGGGCCCTCTACTTATGAGGGCCCTGCGTACTCTATCCCTGTTCCCCTCCAGTCCGACACCCCAGATGATGCCTTTCCTCCCAGCCATCTGAACTTGATCTGTTCCTGACATGGTCCGAATATAAACTGCCTCGTTTGATTTTCACTTGATGTTTTTCAGACTGAGCTCACAAGATGTCTGACTGTGTGAGGCTTCTGGATGTTCGGAAATTATGGATGCAAAACACACACACACACACACACACACACACACACACACACACACACACAGCGTGATGAGGTTGACCTATCAGTCAACAATTTAATTCTACCTCTCTCGCTCTCCCTGCGGAAAATTGACATCAAACTCATTTAACCTTGTATCGGGAAGTCAATTCTATTTCAGCTCAGGAAATGAACCAGAGAGGAGGAGACTGACAAGAAAGGAGAGAGAGAGAGGAGAGGGGAGAGAGGAAAGAGACGAAAGAGGAGAGGAAATGAGAGAGAAAAGAAGAGTGGAGAGACAAGAGAGGAGAGAGAATAGAGGAGAGGGAAAAGAAGACAGGAGAGACAAGAAAGGAGAGAAGAGAAGAAAAGAAGAGGAAAGCAAAGAGAGAGGAGAGGAGGTTTTATTGGACCATTTCAGAAGAAACAATAAAAAATCTAAAACCAGTGAAGAAAAGACAAAACCTAAATTAAATAAAAATGAGGAGAGGAGAGAAGAAAAGAGAAAAAAAAAATCCTCTTTCTTTGTGTTGGCGTTCTAACCTCCGGTGGATTTGTGAGGACTCTGGTTAACTGCTCCTCAGATCTCTGCAGGGTAAATCCAGACAGCTAGCTAGACTATCTGTCCAATCTTCTGTTGTACGACTAAAACAACCTTTGAACGTACACGTTCCACCAAAACAAGTTCTTTCCTGAGGCTATTTTACAGAGGCACTGTGGCTCTGTCTGGCGCTTAGCACCGCTCAAGACGATTGTAAATGGTTTAAAGAAATAAACCAGAGCACGTTTTTCCATCTTGAAATGCTGCGTGGACTCACCAGACCCACCACCGCAGCGTTGTGGAGGAAGGTCTGGCTATGCAAGATTTAGGGTAGCTAAGATAGGAGAGGAAAGGAAAGAGGAGATGAGATAAAGTGAAGAGGGGAGGGAAGACTTGGAGAGGAAACAAGGAGGGAGAGAGAAGGAGGAGGTGAAGCCTGAAACTTTACATCCATAGGAACAACCTTTGGTGGATATCATATCCTGGAATAAGAGAGTGGCTACAAAATAAAAGCTCTTGCTAAGAAAGATAGATAGATGTGTTTAATTATTTCACCTCCTTCGGTTTCCCATCCCCGCTGATAGCAGCGACATGAATAATATAACACATTGAAATACATTATTGATTCAGGTTATGGTTAGAAACTAAAACATTTTTCTAGAGAAACTTCTAACCTCACCAGAACCAATTCATCAGAGGCAGCTCCAACAGAAACCTTCAGAGATTACATTTTTCATTAGAGGGAGATTAGCGATGAAATAATTATAATCAATAAAATATATTGTGGACAGGGGCAGAAGCTGAACGTATTTTAGACGCCTAAAGAAATCAATATCAGTTTAAGTGGACGCTACATTTAGAATATTTTTCGGCGCTTTACCTTGCTGTCTGTCCGACAGCCCTTTACGACAGGGAACTGAAGCCGTTATCTCTGCTCTCTTCAAAGCCACCAGACTCCATTGACAAAAACAAACATTTTACCCCTCGCAGAACACGATAGTTGCTGCTCTACCACTGCCTCCATTGTTGTTTTCACGGAAGGGATCGCTCCGCCTCCCAGCATTGCATGCTAGTGGGCTCCCACCAGTTTCTCTTCAGTAACCACTGACAAGCAAAGAAAACACTCTACACCCTCCTACAACTGCGATGGCTGCAGCTGATTGGACGAATGCGTCTTGTGGGGGGGCTGGCTCCTCCACGGATTTCAAAACCGACCAAACGAAAATAGTTCACCGAAATGCAGTTGCTGAATCTGTCTTCATTTCAGATCGACAATGGTCAGTTTAAAGCAGTGTTTCTCAACGGGGGCGGTACCGCCCCCCAGGGGGCATTCAGAAGATGACGGGGGGCGCTGGAAGCAATATTTTGGAAAGGGGGGCGTTGAGGTGCCCTTGGGGGGCTTTTGTTTGAAAGCTAGTTTAAACCAAAGATTCGCAATAACAATACATGTTTACACTTTAAACTACTAAAAAACAGTAGTATGCAACATTAAGAGTTTAAAGCACTGCAACTGGACCAGACGGGTATCATAACTCTTCTTCTCTTCTGTGCTTCTGTCAGCTTTGTTTGGCGCAGCTCCGTGCTGTCTTCACGGAAACGGGACGTCAGAGCATCATCTTAAAGGAGCTCTGTACTACGTGAAGCTGCGTTCAGATTAACAAAAAAAAAAATTAAATTGCCGCAACGTCCTGTTGTGTTCTTTAACACCCCACTGTAGCACAAGTAGACTTAATATATATGACTATATATATTATATATATACAGTAACAGTTTTTCGTCAGATCGTTTATAGAACACGTTTCCTACTGCACCAGAAGGCAGCTTCATTTCACGGAGAACGAGAGAAAGGAAAGAGATGAGCGAGAGATATCGACTGTGTTTTGTTGTTTGGCGAACATTTAGCTGTTTAAAAAACTCCCGGGGTCCGTTTCAGGAAGGAGGTTCAACAAACTGAGTCTAAGCCCGACCTCTGAGTTGATTTATCCTGAGATGGAAACTCTGAGTTTTCGGTTTCACAACAGCTGATTCGAGTTGGTTCAATCAACTCGGAGTAGGTTGACTCAGGGTGCACCAAAGACAGCATGAATGGAGCCATGATACTACGATTCACCATGGCAACAACCACAAACAAACGGGTCGGCGGAAATACTCATGCGCACATATGCGAGTTTGAACATGTATTTCGTTAAAAAAGCAACACAGCGGCTGCTGCAAAAGAGAGAGAATTTGCTGCTAAAGTAAATGCGTATATTCCAATATAATGTATATCATATTTAATCATAAGTAGGCTATAGCTAATATTACTGAAAATCTATTTCATTTAGGTGCAATACTGTGGGCGAAAAAGTCCTAGGCTACTAATCTCATTCTGAGGCTGCAGCACCATCATTAACAGAATTATAATTCATAATCTTTTATTTCAAATGGTTTACATCATTCACCTGCAATCCTGTGGAACTCCTTTTTAATGGCTCTGACTGGTCTGTGTCCAGGGAACACTACACATGTTTAAACTCTTTACTTTCACTGACCCGTATACGGGACACTCTGTTACGGGTAGGGGATTTAATGGACCCAAATGCAGAGAGAGAGGCAGGCAGGCAGGTGATGGTAGGATCTGCTCGTGGATTTATTTAAACAAAAGCTGGGTGCAAACAAACAGAGTAATCCAAAAAAGGGAGCAGACAAAAACAAGGAATCCAGACTGGGGCAGGGAAAAATAAAAATCCAGAATAAAGGACAAAAAACAGGAAACTCACTGGACAGGCAAGAACAGGCAAGAACAGGCAAGAACAGACACAGGCTCAGAGGGACACAGGAGCAAAACGATCGGACGAAGGACAAAGGAAACTCAGGGGCTAAATAAACTGGCTAACGAGGAAACAAGAGGCAGGTGACACAAGGGCTGGGGAACAGGTGGCAAACATCAGGTAATCACACAGGCGGGAAAAACACAGGAAGTAAAACTAGACAACACAAGGGCAGACAGACAACCTTTCAAAATAAAACAGGAAATGGGAAGGGACTAACAGAGAACATGAAAAGAACTAAATACAGAAACTTGACAACACTTGACAAAAACCACAGAACATAAACAAAGGGGAAATACAGAAAAAGCAAAAAACAAACAAGGGAAATACACACAACCACGACACACTCACGCTCAAAGTGGACCCTGCTTAAACTTTGTTATAAATTTGACGCATTAAATCTTCAAAATATATGGTCATGCAGCACATCGGTTGAAAGCTTAGACTGTCAGGATTTAATTAAGCCCAAACACAAAGCATAAGATGATGTATAGCAGTTATACAACGTTTCAGAGCGATCTCTTCTTACGGCGCTTTATTAAAATGCTCCGCATCACCAAGGTTGTAGAGACAACTGTAATGCAACAAAAATAATATGCTGGGATGTAGAGCACGTCCATGATGGGTGACGTTAGTGATATGAGGACGGATAAGGTTACGTAGGATACATAACTGATAGACTGGGAAGAAAAACCATACCGCTCAAATAGGAAGTTATCTGGTAATTAAAATGTGTCAATATCATCTTCCATGTGTTTAACTCCCTGCCGTACAGCGTCTTCATCAACGGATCGTCGATAAAAGGAAATGCCATGTTTTGAGAAAAAACAATGTTTTAAAGTCTGCCTAACAGTTAATAAATCAACAATGTTTTTTTATTCATGCCAATATAACAAACTGCGCTGAAATGCGGCTGATACAGACTGAATGAATGAATGAGGAAATGAAGAGCGCTGTGTCAGAGGGAGGAGCGTTAATTCTCTTAATACATCCATGGGGAGGAGTCTCAGAGAAACTCGAGGTTTCTTGAAGAAAACCTGCTCCCGACCAGGTTAGGTTCACAGGCTCAGTTACCATAGTAACTGACTCTGAGGTTAAGTTACCTCTCTTTCTGAAACAGAAAACCCAGAGTTTCCCTCATCTCAGGGTTAACAAACTCAGAGTTTCCACTAATCCTCCTACCTGAAACGGACCTCCGGGCAGTTCAGAGCTTGTGTTTGGTATTTTAAAACTTTCTTGTGGAAGTGATAGAGGCTGTGATGTCACTGTGATGTCACTGTTTACTGCAGGCTATAGAATTCTTACACCTCTAAACACAGCGCAATATGGGGTTGCATTTCTCCAAATGTTTTTTTCTGCTATTTACTCGCAAGACAGGCGATAGCAAACCTATACTCTTCTAACCTATACTATTCTAAGCATCAACAAAGGGCTCTCACTAACTTTCAAAGGTTGTAAACTTATTTCCATTCTGCAGTAGGTGTCGTTCTTCAAGTCGTTTGTCATCACCAAAATACTTTTTTGTGTGTGTGTGTGTGTGTGTGTGTGTGTGTGTGTGTGTGTGTGTGTGTGTGTGTGTGTGTGTGTGTGCGTGCGTGTAATCCTGCTTTCACCCCTTGATAAGTGCCAGCTTGTTTTCCGTTGGAACAATTTGATTATAGATTTAGATTTGAATGAAAAATAGATTTGAATGTTAAATTGCAAGCTGTTTCTGATTGGCTACTGTTAGTGTTGTAATAATAATGAAATAATACATTTTATTTAAAGCGCCTTTTATGACACCCAAGGTCACTTCACAAACAAAAAAGGACATTCAAATTAAAGTCATCTTATAAAGGTGCTGAGGTTCACACCAGGGACATGCAGCAGGCCTTTTGATAATACCTAATTATAGTTATCTAGTCGTTCTGATTGGCTGCTGTTATTTAAATTGAATGTCAAATGGTTGCATTTTTTTAAAAACCTGTAAATATATATAATTTCTATTCACATGGCTTTTTTGATACCTGGGAAACTAATACATGTGTTGTAATGTCGTAATCATTAATATTCGGGGCAATTAGCCTACATATTTTTTGGGGGGGGGCGTTAGGGACCTGGATAATGGATAGGGGGGCACAGGCACAAAAAAGGTTGAGAACCACTGGTTTAAAGCAACACCAAAGCACTTTTCCTCTTCGGTCCCCCTACAGGTTGGAAGCGGAAGTGTCCATTACCGCTGTTGTATGTCTCATTCGAACTACAGATGCGCTACCTGATCTGGCAAACTTGCATAGTACGGTTATAGCCGGTATAGGGCCGCAAAGCGAATGCAGAAGTACTGTTTTAAGGTACAAAAGAATCTTTGGTGTTGCTTTAAGAGATTTAGTCTTTTAAGAGGTGGCGAGCCGAGCCAGCCGCCCCTCATTTGCATTAAGTTGGCTGGATTCAACTTTATGCAAATAAGGAGTGGCCGACTCGACGCCCCGCTTCTCCCCATGATTGCACGGCTGCTTTCATAGAAAGGAATGGGAAGCGTGGAAATGACGCTGACAATGGACACTTACCATTAGTTTGTTTGTTTAGTTTTGTTAGTGCTGTTACATATCAAGTCTCTATCTCAACTGCATCATTCATGGTCCGTCAATCATGACTAAAACCACTCCCCTTTCCAAGGTTAGATAACTCCGCCCTTCAGGCCTGTGGCTCTCTTTTCCCTCCAAACCAAACCACACCGGGCAGAACAAAGAGGATTGATATTGCGGAGTTCAATTGTGTTTAAGTAAAGAGAAAATGAAGTGCAGATTATGGATGTGGTGCAGGTTGTGGATGTATTAATGATGCAAGTCAAGATGAGTTCAACCTAATTTGTTATTATTAGTTGTTTAATGCTATTCAGATCTGTTACATTTTCTTTAAAGCTGTCGTGCGTAGTTTCTGTCTCCCCCATGAGGAATTCTAAGTAATAACAACAAAACTGTTGGCGCGTCCACATGATAGAAGCCTTATGTGATCGCGCACCACCCCCGCCCCTCCTCCACGTAGTTGCTAGTAGCCAAGGAGGACACGGAGGATTAAAAAAACATGATGGACTCTTCAGAAGAGGTCATTATCTTCACTCAAGTTTCTGCGCAGGAAAGTCACCCGACGCCCCAATCTTCTGAACATAGTCATACTGAGAAATACAGAGAGAGTTGTGTGGAGCTGATAGTCTTAATGAGCTTTGTGTCAACTTATTTGGCAACGGCTTGAATGAAACGGACGTTTATTAAAGCTACATTGTGTAAGAATTACTCCCATCTAGCGTTGAGATCATGTATCGAGATCAATTCTCTCTCGTCATGCAGTTGAATGTACGTATTGCAGATACGGTAGCCAACACGCTTCAAAAAGCGAAAGTGTACAAAAGGCGCCAATCACATCACAGACAAACTAACTGATCGACTTTGCAGATTACTGAGATTATTGACTTCACATAGTGAGTTAGTTTGACTGACAGAGGATTTTGCTGATGTCATCGCCCTAAGCGGACTCGTGTACTCAATAAGTTCCACTCCGACGTCCAACCTCTCGGGGACACACTGCACTTCATCTGAAAATGGACGTTCTTGCTGACACCACCAGCTCAACTCGACTCTGTTTTAAAGGGTTGAAGGGAGCTCCAAGTTTGTTGTTTTCCCGAGTTTTGCAAGGCGAGGCGATTATCCAGTAAATGAACCAGACTCATGTATACGGGGACCAGGATACTAATGAGCATGTAAACGCACTCATCTTCACTTTAATCCAGGTTTACCTCATGCACGTCACATCTTTAAGGCAACATAATGATCATAATAATGAAGTAAACAAATGCAATCGGTGCACACGATCAGTGATTATAAAATGTATATCCTCAAAGTGCATCGAATCAGAACAAGAGTTCAGCAGTTGAGTCATGTCTGTCATTTATCCAGTTAGTGTTGTACATTTGCATAATGTGGAATACACATAAAATATGTGTGTGTGTGTGTGTGTGTGTGTGTGTGTGTGTGTGTGTGTGTGTGTGTGTGTGTGTGTGTGTGTGTGTGTGTGTGTGTGTGTGTGTGTGTGTGTGTAACTCCTCATTGTTATGAAAACCACATCCTGCATTCCCAAATTAGAGACGAAGAAGAAAATCAGTGGGAGACTTTATAAACACAGAAACAAACACTGCTTCCCCCCCATCATTTTCTTTTTCGTCTTTGCGTTTTGGAGAGCAGGGGTCTGTTTCAGAAAGCAGGTTTAGTGAAAACTCTGTTTCAGAAAGGGAGGTTAGTCAAACCTGAGAGAGAGAGGAGTAACTCCAGCCCGTTTCAGAAAGAGAGGGAACTTAAAGCTACATTGTGTAAGAATTTCTCCCATCTAGCGGTGAAATTGTATATGACAACCGAGTATGACTTTCTAGCCCCCCCCCCCATTCCGAGTGCATTATAACTCCTACGGTGGACGAACCCAAAATTAGCGAAACTTCGTCCGTGAGTGTCCCTTCCAGTGTCATAATAGTTTGACGTTATTTTGGTACCATTTCATTGCTAACATCAGCTATCAGGTTCCCAAACATATGCAAGCTGATGTTAGTAAAGTATCAGTGCTATTGTTATTCTGTATATTGTACCAGATTAATAGTGTAAGGCGATGTTTACAGCGTAGGAGAGAAGCAACGGAGGTTTGTGTTTTTAATATATTTCTCTGAGCAGCATGAACAATGTCAATGAAACTGAAATGATCTCTTAGTGTCTCCATCGTTTACACGCAGCTGTTCTAGCTGTAGCTAGTCTGTGTTACAGATCCATGACGTGAGTTGTCTGCCAGGGAAATCACGGCACATATGATTACGTTTGTTACAAGGTAGACAATCCTTTTTCATCATTGACGCGAGGAAAAGTTTCCTAGACGGCCTTCTAAAGTTATGCACAACCATGCTATAGTTAGCCAAGCAAGTAGCAACTATAAAACTTCTAATTTACACAAATAGGCAGATTTACCTGTTGAGAAGAAAGCAGGCAACTTCGGCGTCCCTTTTAAAATCCTTGCTCCTCATCAGCTCTTTCCATCTTGGAAAAGCCACAACAATATTAACTTTGGTCGCGTTGCTTTGCCTGTCACGGTGTCATTTTAATTTCCTCGGCGACTCAGTTACATGTCCTCGATAATAGACGCAACAGGCTTTCAAATCTGCCGGCGGTGAGTCGCAAGTAATCTTCTCCCCCCTCCCTCCCTGGCATTCGTCACAGTCAGTGCCACTGAGTGAAAAACATGAAATGCGGAGCAGTACATCCTGTATTTCCCTTAGTTACTGGCTAACGAATTTCAAGATGGTGCATGGCTATAGAGCGTCTACCCCAGTTCATGTAAGCACAAATGTAAAATTTCAAGCCAATAGGAATACGTGGAATTGATGGTGGTGGTCAATATTCAGAAAAAAGGACAATTTTGTGAAGGGCAACACAGATTTTGATAATAAACAACTGAATATGTTACACACTGGGACTTTAACCTCAGAGTCAGTTACTATGGTAACTAAGCCTGTGAACCTAACCTGGTCGGGAGCAGGTTTTCTTCTCTCAGTCTCCTCCCTCTGACACAGCGCGCTTTCATTTCCTCATTCATTCATTCAGTCTGTATCAGGCGCATTTTAGGGCAGTTTGTTATCTGCATTAATAAAATGATCCCGTTGATGAAGAAGCTGTATTACTTCACAGGGAGTTAAACATACGTCGGGAGATGATATTGAGGCCCCGACTATGGATGTATTTTCATTTCCAGATACTAGCCTACCTATTTGAGCGGTATCGTTTTTCTTCCCACTCTATCAGTTATGTAGCCTACATAACCTTATCTGTCCTAATATAACTAACGTCACCCATCATGGACATACTCTACATCCTAGCAGATTCTTTGTGTCGCATTATGTTTTTTTGCAAACAGCAGTTTTCTTTACAACATTGTGATGCAGAGCATTTTAGTAAAGCCACTGTGTAGCAAAGCGCCGTCAGAAGAGTGTGACTCGATCGCTCTGAAACATTTTTTAAACGTTTTTGTAGAGTTCCCTGGACACAAACCAGTAAGAGAAATAAATGATTGTAAATCATAATTCTGTTAATGATGGTGCTGCAACATCAGAATGGGATTAGTAGTAGTTTACTTTTTCGCCCGCTGGATTGCACCTAAATGAAATGATAAGTGTAGCCTACTACCATCCAGTTTTCATCAGTAATATTATAGGTTACCTGTGATTAAATATGAAATTGATACACTATATTAGAGCTTACGCATTAACTTGAGCAGCAATTTTCTTCCACACCTATTCTTGCTATTTTCCAGCAACTATGTTGCTTTTTTAACTAAATACATGTTCAAACTCGCTGTATGTGCGCATGAGTATTTCCGCCGACCAGTTTGTTTGTGGTTGTTGCCATGGTGAATCGTAGTATCATGGCTCCATTCATGCTGCCTTTTTATAGTGGTGGTGCACGCGCTTAACTCTGAGTGAAACTACTCTGAGTTGATTGAACCAACTCAAATCAGCTCTTTTTGGAACCAATAACTCAGAGTTTCTCATCTCAGGGTAAATCAACTCAGAGATCAGGGTTAGACTCAGAGTTTGTTAAACCTCCTTCCTGAAACGGACCCCTGGTGAAGACTCAGATTCGTAAACATTACCAGAAAAAAAATCATCCAAAGAATGTATAAAGATATGAACGTAGTGTATAAGATGTCAGAGTGAGACGTTTGTCCAAGCAGCAATTACGACTCAATGTTAAGTTTCTAGTGGTGGCGCCCTCTAGTGGCTGTAATAGTACTGACGGGAGCAAAGCAGGAAGTAAGGTGATAAAGTATGATAGCGCCAATGGTTGGTTTGGTGGAACAAACAAGATTATTACCCAGGAGACCGGGGAACAAACTTAGCTACGTAAAGTGCGGAAAGTGAAGTAATGTCTTATTTTAACCCAAACCACCATCTTTTTCTAATCTTAACTAAGTAGTTGTGCCTAAACCTAACCAAACTGTGACCATTTCACAACATTAATGTGTTTAACATCACAACAGTTACATTCTCGGGTTTAGATATGAGGACGGAAAATGCTCCTGTGGGTCGTATTAGAGGGGAGGAAGAAACGACCTGTATCGTCAGTGTTCTGCCCCCGCTTCTGTGTGTGTGGGGGCGGTCTAGCCTGCTACATTAGCTCGACAGATAGCTAACAGTTTCCCCAAGACAAAGAATGAAGCTTATGTATCCTTTCTAAACTTTACTCAGGAAGCACTGTAAAACTACAAAGAACAAAGAATACATCTCAGTATTTTATTCGGTTACAGACGTTCAAGAACAATATTGATATATACGTATAAACGTATAGAAACAAATGCGTTAGCTTAAGGCTAACTTCTATGGGAAATTCCATTACGCTGCTAGCCTATACGATCAAAATACACATTTAGAACAAACTTGAATTCATTCATCAAGATAACTGTGTGAGTTCGTACTTACAGGCAAACGTTTTTCTTAACTTAAGTCAAGAGAGAAAAATATGTGACCGTTTATTTCACCATGTATCATCGAACTGCGGCAAGATTTACAAAATAAACATTACATTACGTTAGGAGTCACCACTAGGCAAGGTAAGGCAGCTTTATTTGTATAGCACTTTTCAGCAACAGGGCAATTCAAAGTGCTTTACTAGAGGTCTCCCTTTCCCCAGATAAACAACAGAACATCACAGTAGAGGGCTGCGTTGGGACTGGGTCCCACCGGGTCCCGCGGGACCCAACGCAAATCTTGCGGGAGCGGGCGGTTTGAACTTTGCTGCGGGCGGGAGCGGGCGGCTAAAAAATACACTGCGGGATCGAGATGTGGCCTGGAACCCCCCCACGCCAGCAGACACCAGAGATATACATATTTATTACATGGCTTGGTTGAATTCTAATGTAGACTGCAGTCTGTTATTTCTTTATAACAGACCGTTGCTAAGTTTAACACACCGTTGCCATGCAAAAGCAGAGCGTTGCCATGGACGCAGTTCTGTTCACTCTTGAAGACAGCTATCAATCAATCCGCTGAAAGAAGTCCGGATAATTTATCAGCTGTGGCAAAAAGTGGGGAAACGTGGAGCAACTTCTGTCCTCCAATTCAAGCAATGACAGCAGATCTGGTGAGCGCCATCGCTACATCTTTATATACGGTCTATGATCTCTACATCTTTATATATGATCTCTACATCTTTATATACGGTCTATGATCGCTACATCTTTATATACGGTCTATGATATCTACATCTTTATATATGATCTCTACATCTTTATATATGGTCTATGATCGCTACATCTTTATATACGGTCTATGATCTCTACATCTTCATATACGGTCTATGATCGCTACATCTTTATATACGGTCTATGATCTCTACATCTTTATATACGGTCTATGATCTCTACATCTTTATATACGGTCTATGATCTCTACATCTTTATATACGGTCTATGATCTCTACATCTTTATATACGGTCTATGATCTCTACATCTTCATATACGGTCTATGATCTCTACATCTTTATATACGGTCTATGATCTCTACATCTTTATATACGGTCTATGATCTCTACATCTTTATATACGGTCTATGATCTCTACATCTTCATATACGGTCTATGATCTCTACATCTTTATATACGGTCTATGATCTCTATATCTTCATATACGGTCTATGATCTCTACATCTTTATATACGTTCTATGATCTCTACATCTTTATATACGGTCTATGATCTCTACATCTTTATATACGGTCTATGATCTCTACATCTTCATATACGGTCTATGATCTCTACATCTTTATATACGGTCTATGATCTCTACATCTTTATATACGGCTGATTCAAGATTCAGGCTTCGCGTTGGGGTCCTGATCACCCTGTCAGGGTTGTATTCGCTATAACAACCGCCTCGCTCTACATTATGCCTTACATACTGACTGAGTAGTATATACTGTATATCTATGAGCAGACACCAGCAGCGTGTCTGAGCCTCCCAGGACGGGGGAGCTCCAAGGCTCTGTCCACCGTCCGCCCCTCGTCCTCTGCTCCTTCCTCCCCTCTCACAGCAGCAAGCACCGGCCTTCTTTCCCTGCATCTTCTCCCTATTAGCCTACAAAATGACGTGTTTTCTCATGCGGGACGGGAGAAGACACAAAATGAATGCATCTCTATTATTGTGCGGGCATAATCATTTTTAAAAATGATTTTGTCGATTTCTTTTCTTCCTGCATTTTTAGAGCTTTTTCTGACATTTTTGTCACTTTTAACATTCTTTGTCAGTTTTCTTTTTTCAAATGCTATAAAATTGAATAAAACAACAAAATTCAATGAAAGTACTGAACTGATTTATTTTACTTGTGAAAAACGGAACCATCCACGTTACTTTCTTTGACAATTAGGTTGAAAGAAACCCACATTTTCAGGCACGTTTTTCTCCCATCCCAGAGCTGTGTGGACTAGCCAGACCCTCCTTCGCAGCGCTGTGGAGGAAGGTCTGGCAATGTGAGACGAGGACATGAGTGACCATATATTCACGCTGAATGTCAAGATTTGCGTCACGCCCATGGAAATCAGTTTGCTGGTTTGTAGTCCATTTGAGTTCTTGTTGGCTGTTGGTTTTGCGATGGGAAAATGTGAACTGAAGAGTAGAGAGAGATCAACCTGATGCACCAGATGGTTTGTTAACCCCAGAAGCTTTGGGTTTAACTGCACACAAGAGAGACCGACCGCTGCCAAAAGAAGTCAAACTCGGTCAAAGTTGAAACAGTTTTGGTGCATTTCCTGAAATGTTTCCCTACACCAGGAGGAGCTTCTCTGCTTTGTTGGCTGGTTTAAAAATGGAACTTTACAGACTGTTGTCTTTAATTTGGTGTATTGTGAGGAGGTCAAACGGTTTTTCACACTTATCTTTTTAAGTCTCCCTGTGCGCACGCACACACACACACACACACACACACACACACACACACACACACACACACACACACACACTCCTTGTTGACCTTGCGATCGCTGCTCTCGCCCACAGTCCCCGAGCGTTGCCTTGTTGCTGTGACGACGCAGATGTACTGCTTGTGGTCGGATAAATAGCAGCAGCTGGTTGCAATTGTGCTGTGTCAGTGCAGTGTGTGTGTGTGTGTGTGTGTGTTTGTGCGTGTGCCTCTCATTAAGGCAGCACCCCCACACTCCTCATCAGTCTTCTTCTTCTTCTGGGAGAACAGGGTGAAACCTCCCATCCCCCCCTCCAAAATCACCCACTCCCTCTTTTACCGCCTCTTCTCTCTCTCTTTTTCTTTTCCCCTTCTCTTACCTCTCTTCATGTCGTCTCTGCTGCCTCGCTCTTCTCTCTCTCCACTTATTTTCTCATTTTGTGTCCTCCTCTTCTCGCCCATCTCGTCTCTTTGACTTACCTTAAGCCTCTTTCCCACATGCACTGCAGCCCTGAACTTCTCTGGACATTACCCGGAGGCGTTTGGTTGTCCTTTCCTTTTTGCTTTCTTTTCCTTTCCTTTCCTACCTTTTCCTTTCCTTCCATTCCTATCTTTTCCTGTCCTGTCCGTTCCTTTCCTTTCCTTCCCTTTCCTTTCCTTTCACTAACTGTACGACTCATCAACTTAATTGCTAAAGTTTCACATTGATTGAGTGAACTGACAGGGGAAATCGGACATTTCCCATGATGCTCTGCGCTCCACTGGTTTGAAACAGAGAAAAAGATGGAGTTCACTTCGCCTGTCAAAAGCCGGAGCCTCCCTTTGTCTTGTTAAAGGTCTCTGTTGGTGTGAGTGAGTGTGTGTGTGTGTGTGTGTGTGTGTGTGTGTGTGTGTGTGTGTGTGTGTGTGTGTGTGTGTGTGTGTGTGTGTGTGTGTGTGTGTGTGTGTGTGTGAGGGTTAATAAGCTATCTGGTTCACCTGAGTCCCTCAAGCCTCAGGCCAGACCTGTGTGTGTGTGCGGCTGAATAATTTATAGCTACACAGAAAACCAGTTTAATTTCTATCTCTTCATAATTGCATTTTCTCAACAATACTTTAATAAATTAGTGAGTGACCAAAACATTACAGAATTATGGGGAGTTACGAGACTGTACTCAAACAACAATTGCAACTCATATTTACGATGGGAGCAAAGCAGGAAGTAAAGTGACGAAGTAAGACCGCCATTCTCCACATCTGGAGGCAGGTTGGTGGATGGGTCAAACAAACAGGACTTTTCACCTGGGATACCGGGGTTAATGTCCTGTTTAAAATGGAGTAAACGGCAAGTTGTTTTTTTAACGGAACAAAACGAACGGAGCTACGTCACGTTCAGTGTCATGTGCGTAACCGGTAGTTAAATAGCGTCGGATTTTAAGTAGTTTTATGTAGTTTTCATGCCTAAACATAACCAAACTGCAACCGTTTCACAATGTTAACTATAGGTTTAAATCCACGACTGTTACGTTCTCTCGTTTACGCTTTTGAAAGTGCCTGCCCTAGATAAAATGTAGTGTAACCCTGTTCTGGTGCTTCCTATAGAAGATCATACTTAGACAACATGAAGGTTAAATGTTGCTTCATTGTTACATTGCTGTATTTTCAAATCCAATCTTTGACAGACTTTGAATATGAAAAAGAGCAGAGCTGCAAACGTTGGCTTAAACTCAGCTCGCAAAACCTCTGAAAACAGGGCTTTTATACACATAACTTGCGAGTTGACTGCTTTTGGATCATGTTTGGCTCACAGGTTTGAAAGTGCATCTGAAATATGCAGAGGTTGTTGTGGAAAGGCGGTTTTGTTGTTTCTTCCAGCCGCTGCAGGAAGACAATAAAGTTGCTTTGATTTGATAAGAGGAGACGGGAGCATCTCATCCATCGGCCTCTTTCTCAGAAGTGTTGTTCACACAGGTGTAACATTAATTGTGCATGCTCGCTCACTGGACTAACTGGAGCAGTGCCTTCATTAACGATATCAGATCCACCTGTGTTTTTCCTGCAATAGCAAGTCAAATGTCCTGTTATGTATTGTGGCTTAGCTGGTTAACCCTCCTGTTGTCCTTGGGTCAAATTTGACCCGTTTTCAAAGTTTCTATATCATAAATTTGGGTTTCTTTTAACCAAATTGACCCAAAATAACAAAGGAAATTAAGGATCAGACCAGATTCAATTTTATAGCATTATCCTGACTAAACTTTGACAGATCTGTGATTATCCATTACCTTTATTCCTCTGACCTTAACCATTAGTCAAAATCATTCATAATTCCTGCTTTTTTCTTGCACAAAAATTTGAAAATTTCATATAAATGAGGTTTATTGACCATGAATTCCAAAAAATAAGTGTAAAACTAGCACAAGTAAATAGGTATAGTGGTGAATATACTGGTGTTAATGGAAAAAAATGCCAAAAACGTTGAAATAAGCGACAAACACGTTAAAAAAAGCAAGCTGTTAAAGCATCTGTCTCGTAAACGGGAGATCCTTGGTTCAAATCCCAACAGTACGTCACTGCATCATCTCTAAATTTACAGGATTTCTCAATCAAGAAGTGTTTCCTTCTTTGAACTTTGGGTTGACGTGTAATGAAAGGTGATATTCAAATAACACTGACATTAATCAAATGCAGAGATCTATGATGAAAAATGGTATTGCTAAGAAGACTCTTAAATCTTCCTTTTTGTGAAATATCCGACATTGCATCGTGTTTTGGCTGTTTTGATGTGAAGAGCGTTTGGTGTAAAACTCACCATATCCATCAAAGATGCAGGTGCTGTGGCTTAGTTGAAGTGCCCAAGGAGACCCTTGGTTCAAATCCCAGCAGCACCTCCCCACGTCATCTCTGGGTCACAGGATTGATTTGTGAAGAAAGTGTTTCCTTCTTTGACCAAATGAGTGATGAAAAATAAAATTGGAAAATACATCAGATTTCGTTGGTGGAGAATGAGACTCCTAATCTCTGCTTTTGTGTAATATCTGATTTCAGAGGATTTATGTAAGGGTTAATGCCTGATGAGGTGTCCGTTGTCAGGTATAAATGGACGACGGCAAGGCGTGGACCCTTCGAAGGGCATTAAACCGCTTATACCATGGTCATATTATGCATGTTGGCTTTTCCCCTTTCCTTTATTGTGTTATATATCTTTTTTGTGCACGTTATAGGTTTACAAAGTGAAAAAGCCCAAAGTCCCCCCCAAAGGGACTTACCATCTCCAACAGAAAACACTGTTCACCAACTGCTCCAAACAGCTCTGTTGTAGTCCAGCCTTTACTTCAGAGACACACGTGGTCACTTTGGAACACACGTTATAATGCTCGCCTAGCTGCTAGCATGGCACGCCCTCATACTCTGCTTCTGACTGGCTAGTAGTCCTTACCTAGGTACTGTCAGGACACGCCCTCATACTCTGCTTCTGACTGGCTAGTAGTCCTTACCTAGATACTGTCAGGACACGCCCTCATACTCTGCTTCTGACTGGCTAGTAGTCCTTACCTAGGTACTGTCAGGACACGCCCTCATACTCTGCTTCTGACTGGCTAGTAGTCCTTACCTAGGTACTGTCAGGACACGCCCTCATACTCTGCTTCTGACTGGCTAGTAGTCCTTATAGGTACTGTCAGGACACGCCCTCATACTCTGCTTCTGAATTGGCTAGTAGTGCTTACTGCACATGTCCAACTCCCAACAAAGATGGAACAGAAGTGAGATGTCTCACTCTGTAGCTAAAACAGAGAGCTCACCACACAGGGTGAAAAGAGGAGCTGCAGCACTGTGCAGTAGAAGTGTTTTCTAAACCATGTAAACCTATTCTGGTACAACCTATAAATACAATTATCAACCTGGAAATGAGCAGAATATGAGCACTTTAAACATTTGAAAACATTAATTTGTATTTTAATACGTTTTACAATCGAAATCTAAAGTTTTTCCAAACAATGACTCCAGTTCCCTGGCTATGCCTGAGGGTTTGTGTCAGCGGTAGTTGGTGGTTCAGTTACCTGAAAATAGGTGACTTTGACAGGTACAAAGCCCTGCGAGCTGCCAGTTGTTTCGGGCAGAGATTACTGTTACATTTAATCTACAAAATATGAGCATTTTGCCGCGACGAAAGTTAAGATTAGGCACCAAAAGGACTAGTTGAGATTAGGAAAAAGATCGTGGTTATGGATTAAAACACTCCTAACGAAGATGCATTATCCTGGATGAAAGACTTTAGTTTCCCCCGGGAGGTAAACTCCACTCCCTGGCTTTAAAGTCCTGTGTGTTAACACCCACCCATCCCAACCTCCTTCACGGTCAGCCACGTTCTACAGCGGCCGTCAATGTGGTGAATACAGCAACAATGCTTACGAATTACAGTGCTTAACGTTCCGAAGCTGTTTGATCAAATGGTTCATGAGAACAGGCTGAACATGTGGTTTTTGCTTTGATATAAGGAGAGTTTCAAAAAGCATCTCCAAAACCCAGATCCACTCATACAGGTGCTGTGGCTTATCTGGTCAAAGGTCCTTGTAAACAGGAGATCGTGGGTTCAAATCCTTACTACTTAAACTAAATAAGGTTCTATTGAACCAGTTTCAGTGTTGTGTGGTCTGATTGTTGGAAAATTGTCTGTGAACCTGAAAGAAGTCTCAGTGGCTCAGTAAGCAGAGATGCACACAGGGTGTGGAAGATGAAAGGGATGCAGACTGGCCTCAGGCTCCAATTAAAAACAGGCTGAGGTTGCTATGGCGATATAGGTGAAGTGAAGTATTTTATGAAATATTACTGACGAGCGGACGGTTTTACACCTCCGGCAGAGAACAAAGTGCTCCATAGATGTTTAAACTCCATGCTGTGTTTGTTCTGCTTCTTACTCCTGTTCGTGTTCTTCTTTTGTGACGATGATCTCAATACCTGGACCCTTAAAATTATTCATAACAATCAGTTTAGTGTGTTCACTTTCAGGTTATTACAGATGTTTAAAAATGTCCACAGGAAGTGAACCGACATCCCTCATTCACTCCATCACGTAAAGAAAATGCTAAAAGCAGAACAACACGTATTTACGTACACAAAACAATTGCAAAAGATGATTAGTAGCGCATGCATAAGTTGCAGATTAACAATATTAACAATATTAACAATAATATTTAAAACACATGTAAAACCTTTTGACAGAAATTGCATGTAGCCTTCAATATCATTCAAATAAAACAAAACAATAAGGTTTCTATTCAGATGCATTTTGGTGGGTTGTCAGTAAAGTAGGTGGAGCTGAAAACAGACAGAAACACGATTTTATTCTTAAATATGAACATGTACAATGTTATTGTTAGGGCCACAAAACAGAGTTTTTTGAGAAAAAGCCTGTAAATTTAAGAAAATCTCATGATATTCCTAAAAGAGTTGTAATAATTTCAAAATAAAATCTGTAAAATATTTTGAGGATGAAATCATAATTCTTTCAATTTTTCATCATTTTTACATCTTAATTCAGTTGTAACATTTTGAGGATAAAGTTTTTATATGTTTTAAAACACAGTTGTAATATTTTGAGAATACAAAAATTGGAGAATGACATCGTAATAATATCATGAAGTTTATGTCTTTAACTACCGACTTTTTTTCTCTAAATCTCCGATTTTCAGTGGCATAAATCAACATTTCATCGTCAGTTGAATCTCAGTTTCTCTTGAGTCAAACTGCTTCAACATTTACAGCTTTAGTGCGTAACTTTTTGATATTAATGAACGTCCGTTACATTCAAGCCGTTGCCAAATGAGTTGTTACAAAGCTAATTAAGACTCTCAGCTCCACACAACTCTCTCTGGATCTCTCAGTGTGAAGTCAGAGTGAAGATAATAACTTCTTCTGAAGAGTTTTTTAATCCTCCGTGTCCTCCTTGGCTACTAGCAACCAGTGTTGGGCAAGTTACTTCCAAAATGTAATACATTATTGATTACTAGTTACTGTCGTTTGAGAGTAATTAGTTATATTACAATATTACTGTCTCTGAATTGTAATGCTTATATAACAGCAAATAACAGCGGAAGTTTGACTTGGCAGCTAGCTTGTGAATTTCACCACCAGATCAATAAAGTCTCATCTTTATCCACTTTAATATTTTGTATAATTAATATGAATATGCAAAGTAACTAAAGCTATAAAACGCGTGAGTGCGTGCGTGCGTGTGTGTCGGGCTGCAGGTGTGATTTTGTCTGATTGGCTGATTGACTGACTGAGTGAGTGTGTAGTTTGAATGATATAGCCTCAGGAAGGAACTTGTTTTGGTGGAGCGTGTACGTTCAAAAGTAGTCTTAGTCGTGCAACAGAAAACTCAGATTGGACAGATAGTCTAGCTAGCTGTCTGGATTTACCCTGCAGAGATCTGAGGAGCAGTTAACCAGAGTCCAACCATAGAACGCCAACACAAAGGAAGAGGAGGGTGAGGGACATCCGGCCTAAATGAAGGACATCTGGAGGAGTTTCCGGCGGCACCTGAACAATCCCGGAAATGAAACGTCTTCGATATAGACTAAGTTTTTATTAATGCCTTTGCCCCGGTCACAAAATGATTTATGGCAGGTAGAACGGCTTTACAGTATCATATTCTGACCGGTCATAGATTACTTTGTAACGCCGGAAGAGCCTATCAGCCATGGGCGTCAGTTTGGTTTGAAATGTGCTGGGGACAGTGACGCATTCATTTTTTCTCTTTCGCGCAGGTCAGGTTTTGAAAGACGCTGTCCTGTAGCTTACTAATGTTAAATTAATAAAAATGTATACAAAAATGTGATGATGTCCTACACGTTTTATGAAGAAGAAAGCCTTTAGTTTTCAAAAAGCATTAGACCCACTATGTTCTGCTTCATGTATCCATGTACCATATGTTGACAATGTGACATGACGTGAGAGGAACTGCGCAGGATAAAAAGAAAACACTTTTGGAGTAGCCTACTTTTGGGACACTGAATAACTGTGGAAAGAGTTGCTTCTGGGGTTTCAATGCAAACACAATCCTCTTGAATGGAGAGAATGATTCCTACAGATCAGGGGAACTTTCAATTCAACTCTGAAAAAAAAAGCATTTCAAAACAGAATCTGACAATCCCTTGACAAAGACAAACACAAAGCAAAAGTCCCTGGCTCCTTGGAGATGTGTAGGAAAAACGTTTTTCTGAAGTGCGAGCAGGTGGCTGAGCCGTCCCGTGGAATAACGGTGCAGGCACTTCATTCATATTGTACAGCACAGTATTTGTAGTTCTGCACCACAGAACAGCTGTGTGTCTGTGCTGCCCTGTGGGGAGGGAGATTTTTGTGGATTTGTTGGCATCTGTCGCTCAAGAATTATGTGTTATGAACTTAATTTTTTTCAACTAAATTGAGCTCGAGGTTTTCAAAAAAAGTGGTGGGTACAAAATGACTCATTACGAAATCTGATAGGTACACGTACCCACCGTCCCCACCAAAATCGACGCCTATGCTGTTAGCGTATCCAAACAGGTAAAAGGTAACAGGAGTTTTCTTTATACCGGCCTAATTTTAATTTTTAATATGTGGTAGTTATGGCTGATACAGGGCCATCACAGAAAAAAAGGAATTAAACGAAGAACAACTAAAAGCTAAAAGGGAAAGTGACAGACAACGGGTGAAACCAGAGTCAATCTCGGTCAGGCTTTCCACAGATGGAGACAATTATGGGATTGTAAATTATTTTAGAACGCCAACACAAAGAAAGAGGAAGGTGACGGACATCCGGCCGAAAATAGTGAAATCCGTGGAATTTCTGTCAGCACTGAAGCTATTCCCCGGAAGTGGAACATCGTGGATATAGACTAGGGTTCTCCCTACGCATATGGTTGTAACAGTGAGTAAAAACTAGGACGATATCAGATGAAGATGCAGCGGCGGTCTGGTTGTGTCTGTAAAATGAAATGTGTTCGAGCTGCAAAACAGATTTATCTTTTCATCAGTGCTGCTGCTGCACGGAGCTGCCTCACAAGCTCATCCAGTTTATTTTTCATCTTTCTTCTTCTTAAAATTCAGTTAGTTTCACTAATAATTATTACATCTTGTTCTTCCTCCTGCAGCACTCTCCCTGCAGGCTGCTGGGGGGGGGGGGGGGGGGGGTTTCACTTTTCAGTGTTTGTTTGCCGTCGCTCAGGTTTCTCCGTCAGTGATGAAAAGACGGAGTTTTCTTCCTTTATTTATATTTTATACTTCTGCTTTCACTTCCCCATTCTGCTCTTTGTTTTTTTTAAACATATTTTACAGAAACACACAAGATCTCCCCCCCCCCCCCCCCACATGGAAAACAAACAACTTAGAAAAGTTTTGTTTATATCGTAGCTAAATTTTGAACTCAACATAAGACCTTTGTGACCAGCATTTGATCATTAGTAAAGTTTGATTATTGTGTTTTTAATTTGCACTTTCAGACATACTTTCCTTCTCTGTTTCACAAGTACAGTTTGATGCATTTACGCAAAAGTGCATAAACCTGGATCTTTATTTCCCTATTTATAATTTGTAGGAAAAGACTCGTATCTTAGCATCGTTGTCAGATTTTGTTTGATCTCCCCTTTCTCTCTTCATTCTTTTTTTAATTTATACTTCATTTTTTTGTTTTGTAGTATGTTTTGTCTTAGATATTGTTTCTTCCTCGATTATATTGTTTTGTAAGGACTTATTCGCTGCTGTTGTGGGATATATCTTGGAGACGGCGATAATAAAATTCCTAAAACGTGGAGAAACATGGTTTTCATGGGACATAAATGTCATGTAAAGTGTTGAAAGTATGATTTGAAATTCAAATACAAGTTTATTTTATTGCAAAATAAGATATGTTTCAGTTTTGATCACAATAAGTTAGTATTTCTTTTGAAGGAGATAGCAGTCATCCTAAAGGATAGATAAGAGA